>APFE031293830.1:2027-39361 GCA_000404065.3 Pinus taeda
AGATGCAAATACTTAAAAACACAAATCTTTCTTTAACGATCAAATCAAAAGAAGAGTATTCGTTTCAATGCACTCAAAAACGAGACAATTAATTATTTCCACAAGAATTTCTCTTTTCATTCGAAAACTCAAATGCTACTAAGAACAAACTTTTTCAAAAGAGACCTTTCATTTTTTGTTAAAAAACATTTAAAACTATTACTAAAGCAAATCTTTGATAAAACGATTGATTTAAAGCAAACTTAAGATCTACAAACTAAGAAAACCTACTTGAAGTAAAAAGCTTACAAAAAGTTTTTTTTAAGGATGTTTTACTTGGTCACAAGAAAACCAAGGACTAATTTGTCCAGAATCACAAATAAGTCAAGGACAACCAATTTGTTTTCCTTTTTAAAATGAAAATCCAAACTTTCAATCACAAGCTTATCGAAGTTTTGTAAAGAGAAAACTCAAAGCGGATTTCTCAACAAGGGGAGATTTCATAAATGGTCAGACTCTCAAGAAGACTGGTAGACACTAAGGTGATCTGAAGTCCCTACAGCCTCTAAGCTCAGAGCCACTACACAACCAAATCGAAAAAAAACCCAACAAGCAAAACTCCTAGGAATTTCACCTAAAACCCTAATGCTAATGAAATTAAACCAAGGAAAGATTTCAACCAATCACATGCAGGTATGGGCAGAGTATAACCACTAGAAAAACAAAATAAAAGTAACTGAAAGAGCAAAAGTCAAAATTTTCAAAAATTTAGCAGGGTACGCAGGTGCAGAGTTTACCTAGGTGCAGGTACGCTCTGTGCACAAAGTAAAAGTGCATAGGGGTACGCACTGTGATACACGTGCAGACTGCGGACTTTGACCAAAGTAATGAAAAATAAAAAACAAAGCTAAATCCACTAAGTCTACCCAAGCCACACACAACAAGCCAAAAACAGAAACAAAAAGGCAAGTTTCTCAAGTCAAAGAAAACGAGGAAAACAATCAAGTCCCCAGTGGAGTCGCCATTTTGTCACGCGGAATGAGTCGATCTTGCAGACAAGATAGACCTTCCTAGAATCTAATGAAGACCTAATGACAAACAAACCAACCAGACACTATCTTTCTCTAAATGCGCTTTATAAATAATGGCAAACAAATGGGTTTAAGGGCCTACCTTATGTCCAACGCAAGTTTGGAGATGCCTTCGCTCCTTTGATCCAAGTAAGTTCCTTCGTCACAAACCTGCAAGCACAAACAAGGCAAATGATTAAATAGCACCTAAATATCCAGTATTATAAAACATATTCAACATTAAAGTCAAGGAGTCCATGAAACAAATAACATGAGATACTTGTTGAGAAAAATGAGCTTGATTGTATTAATTCAAAAGGAGAAGAACCTTACAACCTTTGCCTTGACGCTGTACAAGCTCCTCCCAGGGTCCAAAAGAAGTCTCCTCTACTTTGACAAGCTTCACTCACTCCATAATGAAGCCAAAAAGGTATGTGATCTCTCCTCTTAAGCTCAAATAGGAAGTCTTGATTTCACTAGCATTTACCCTCAAAAGTTCAGCTTCTAACCTCCCTGGCCACTAACCCAATGCCTCAATTTATAGTGCAATGGAGATCAGTTACTAGCTCCTCCTTCAAATGGATAGAGTCCTCCTTCAAAGGGATATCTCCTCTCAACAAGGGATTAGTTCCTCCTATGATGGGATGCATGAACCACTTGGAGCGAACAATCCACGTAACAAATGCTTCTAGAAAACTCTAGAATTAACCCAAGATGAGTTTTTTAAGATAAAAATTGCGCCTTTTGACTTTGACAGGGGTACGCACCCTCCCCTTTACATACAGAGCGTATAAGTATGCAGATATACTGAACAAAAGGTGCGGGCCCGCAGGCAAAAGTGAGAGAAAGTGCGGAACCAGAGTTACATTGCTTTTTTGATGTCTTTCTCTCATTTCTAAAGCTTGTTTTGAAGAGCTGAGGTTTGAGACTTGCTTAGGAAGCTGGCATAGGTGGTGATAGACCTACACCGACTGCAAATAATCAAGGTGACGATATTTTTGTGTAACAATAGCCAAGGGTGAAACTGACCCTTGTGATTGTTCGACTACCCTCATGATTATTTGACTTCCATGATTTTTTGGCTTTACATGACTCTTCATAAAACAATTGGGTCTCTTAGACTTCCACATTACTTTACATTGATTGAAAGTATGGCCCACATTAGAGATGTGGAAGACATGACTCATGAAAAGACTTGGCATGAAAATGTTGGTACATTCATGCTATTGTTGGTGTGCATGTTGATATGTAGTGTTGTTGGTGATAGATGTCCTCATGGTGTTTCATAGCTTCACCTCCGCATGGAAAAGTGCCCAGAGTCTTCGATGGTCGTTGGGTTCACTTGATGTTGCATTTGCACGTTTCTCCTTGCTTGCATGTTGGCATGCTTGACAAGTTCGTCCCTTCATGAAAAGTACATGTTCATCCATCCATCTTCCCGTGAACACATCTTGCATGTTTCCTCGTCCGTCCATCCGCGAACACATGTTTTCATGATTGTCTATTCATGAGCACATCTCTTTGCATGCATCGTTTATTAGTCTATTGGAAAACATGTCCTTCTACATGTACTCTCGTTGTTCATCCCATCCGTCATCACGCCATGTTTGTTTGTGTACCTGTATCTACATGATGAGATGACATCAAATCCATAAACCTCCTAGTCTACCATGATGCATTATCATTTTGGATGTAGGTGACCGAGAGAGGAGACAAGGTTGTGAGGTGGGATGGAGGCTCTAGGAACTGCTACTGAAAAGTGTGCAAGAGTTACCAAGTGATTTAGAAGGGAAATCAAGATCGACAGTGATTATCTATGGGGTCAAGCTCAACTGAACGGAAAAACAGCGCAGTTTTTTAGACGAGCAGTTCAGGTTGCGAGAAGGCATGGCGGACAAAATCTGCACAATTTCTGGAAGGAGTTTGCAGTGGGAGCCTGGCAACCAAAGCTGTGCAATTCCTGGAGGGAACTGGCAGTGGGATGCTTGGTCACTAGCAGCAAAAACTGTGAAATTCTTGGAGGGAACTGGTAGTCCATTGCTGGAGCTTGGCAGCAAAATCTGCGCAATTCCTAGAGGAAACTGGCATTCAACTGTTTAGAGCTGCTAGTGGGGAAAATTGTGCTGATGTTAGGAGGTTGGCATGTTGATCACCTTTGCACGTTTCTGAGTTGAGAAAAATGTTGGATAGTAAAGGGCTTTCTCATGAAAACTGCGTAGTTTTCCAAGTGAGCAGTCGGTCGACTGATTGGAGGACTAGCTGGAAAAACTACCCAATTTTCTGAGGGAGACAGGGATGGGCATTGGGTGTTTGTCTAGTCTATCTGTGCAATTTTCTCAATCATTGGAGCGGGCAAGGTCTGCAGCCTCTGCACCATTTTTTATGGGAGTCAGTCGCGGGGTGACTGTCGGGTCAAACTCTCCAGTTGAACAGCATGAAGGTTGATTGATCTTCTTGTGGACAACACAGTTTGAAATGGATTACTTGGTGCTTCTGCATTTTTCTGAGTGACAGTTGATCGATTCGATGGCGAGGTGAAGGTGCATTTTTTAGAGGGGAATCTAGTCATTAGAACTTTAGCAAAATGACTATGTGATTGAATGAATGAAAAGGTGCATACGTGATCTTTCAAACACACACTTATATGACTTGATGATGATAAGACTCAAACCATCCAAACACACATGCTCAACATGACTAACCGATGGTATGAGAGACAAGCGTGACACTTGTGATTGATTGTTAGACAATCGTGACAAATCTTGCACGGCAGTGTATGTGACTCCATGTGTGAGTGTGACAGACGTTGACATAGTGAAAACAACATGTACACACGAAGCGAAGACCTTGTATATGACCAGAACATGTTCGCAAGCATGACATTGACATCAACATGCAAAAGTTGATGGTGGAATTATCAAGCAAGGTGGTGAGAGGACTCACGAGATCTCATAGAGTGAACCCGAGTACATGTAGTCATCAAGTAAAACTCTCAAAGGAGGCTCTGAAATTTGTTGTAGGCCAAAATTTTGGAAAGTGTTGCAGTCTCTACAACACTTGGCGATACACTAGTAGAACTCCAACTTCTCTATTTTGGTTCAATGACAACATAGGGCCTTGGTCTTTTAGGGAGTTTTGAATCACTATGCGGGTAACTTCAGCTTCCCCACTTACCTCATGGACATACATAGTTCACCTTTTGCCAACTCAGTCAAACACAATCAAAATTTCATCTTGATCACAGTGTTTCGAAATCAGGAAGGGTAGTTTATCTCACAAGTTGAATATTTTCAGAGTATAAGTTTTCATCTTTGGTGTTTCTCCACTGTCAGCAGGCTTGGACAGTACCCCAGCGGAGTCATGCAAGAACACACACATTGCTCCACTACCAGCGAGCCTAGTCAGTACCACAGTGGAGTTGCAGGCTTTACCTCTTTGAGAAAGAAGCCTTTCTCTTCTTTCAACTTCGTATTTTTTAAGAGGACTATGCATAGGCACTTACTTATTTTTGGGGCAGAAGAGAGATCCTGACTCATTGAGAGCATAAGAGGTTGTTCCTTCAAAGAAGCATGGAAGACCTTTGACATAGGTTTGCTCATTTATATTTTCCCCTTCTCTATTTCTACTATTTGGATGAGATTGAACACACATAGCAGAAGACTGAATACAGGCATGGGGCTTCCCAGTGTGGACACGGGTTCATGGTTGGACCAAAACTTCCCTTGTAGATGGCTCATATTTTCCATCAATACTTCATTGGCCAAAGGTTATAACCAAGCACGAAGAAGGTGGACACAAGACTGGCCAAGTGTTGCACTGTCACAAGTCGCTTCTTCTCTCAGCCACACACTCATTCAAAAGCTAGAATGCAGTAGATGGAAGCACTTATTTCCAGAAACAAAAATAGTAATGTATTAAGAAACTCAAACAAACGAAAACAAAAATAGTAAGCAAGGCAAACAAAATGAAAACAACAAGCAATAAGCAGACTATGTACATGGCATAGGGCATGACCTGGCCTACCAGAAGTAATGCTTGAGATCTTGGCAGTTGATGAGAAGGTTGTCAATCCTCCCATCTAGTGATTGTAGACGGAACGTGTGTGGGCCAAGATTCTCATGGACTATGCATAGACCAATCCACAGGGGCTGAAACTTCATATGCTTGCCTTTGTCTTCATGGGACTTATCCCATTTCAGAACCAAGTCACCAACATCGAAGTTAGCTTTCCCTACAAACTTGTTATTGAACCATCTCTTGATACAATTTTGGTGGAGTGTAAATTTTTCTTTTGCTTTCATCCTTTCTTCCTGAAGCTTGTGGAGTGTATCCATTCTACGTTGAACTAGCTAGAAAGGCTTGCCTTGGGATTCATGGGATAGCTGAAGTGCAATTAAGTAGATATTAGGTAGAAGGATGGCTTCTTTACCATAGACCAAGTAGTACAGTGAGGTATTTAGATAGAATTTGGGTATTACGTAGTCATCCCATAGTGCATTCATCAGGGTGGTATGCCAGTTGCACTGCTTAGAGAAAATGGTATTTTTTATTATTCTATGAGGTTTCTATTCGTGGATTCTGCTAGACTGTTTCGTTGTGGGTAGTAGTGAGATGAGTGTTTCAGCACAATACCATTCTATAATACAAAATCATAAAGTTTCAAAGATGAAAAGTATGTTTCATTATAAAAAACAAGTGATACCGGAACATTGAAGTGTGAGATGATGTTCTACTGGAGGAACCTAATGACCTCTTGGTCATTCACTTGTTTGAGCAAAAATTCTTCTGTCTACCACATGAAGTAATCAACTGTTATTAGAATATAGCAGTGTTTCTTTGACGAATGTGAGAAGATTTCCCCAATGATGTCCAAGCCCCACTGTTGGAACAGTTCAGTCACTGCAACAGGGTGCAATGGGGTTACTCACCTTCGTACTCTATTAATGCATCACTAACAGACCGAGCACTTGCAGTCATAAGAATGTGCATCCTTGAATAATGTGGGATGGTAAAAATCAGCTCATGTAACTTTGTGTGCAGTGGTGTTTCCATGATCTAGGTGGATATTGGTGGCCACCTACCAATTCCACTTGGACCCCCACCATTGTTTCTTTTAGTTTTTCAGTTTCCTTAATTGTAGCACAGTTTACTATTTTTATGTTTTTTTTCGTGTCCTAAACTTCTGGAGCCGTTTTGAGGCCCTAAACGACGTTTTTTTGGCAATCTACATCGAGAAATTTTCTATTTAAAATTGAAAATTTCTATTTAAAATTGTCATTTTCATCGTATTCCTTGGAGATATCTTTCTAATGGGTTATCATGTGCATCAAACGGAGATGATATGACCAAGTCACGACCTCAGGAAGTTGGATGTCCAACTCACCCCAACAAGGCCCATAAACTCTTGGTGTTACATTTCCTCAGGTTAGGCTTTTGGTTGTTTAGGGTTTGTGCTTATTGTTCAATAATAAAAATGCCCTTGAGCCTCATTGTAATGCAATTCAGAGGCATGTAGCTACCACATCTCTTTTCAAAGATAAGCTACCATCACCCGAGCTAGTCTTATTTCCATTCTGTTTGTAAGCATATTTTAGTATTTGATATTAATGAAATGAAGTGTTATTTCTACTGCATCTTTGTATTTATGATTATATCTATAATTTGTTGTGTTCCTTTTTAAATCTAGATCAATGGTATCAGAGCAGTCTGCTCTTTCTCTGTTTTTCTTTGCATGTCCCCAACGAGGCCAGGATATAAGGAGTTAGAGCTTGAATGGGTCAAACCTTTACAAGACCAGCCTCATAAATCCTGACGGCCTCCCATGGCGAATGAAAATAAAGACAAGGGGGGAGGAGATCCTATCAAAATATTGCTTGAGGAAGCCCTCAAATGACAAAGGAACGTGATGATGGACAACTTTTCCCAAATCCTTCAGCGGCTACCCAGGGGCGACGCATCTACTTCTGATAGCTACTCTAGAAGTGCCACACCCTTTAAGGTACAAGTTAACTTTGAAATTCCCATATTTGAGGGTCAAATAGATGTAGACACTGTAGATAAATGGTTAAATCTTCTAGAAGGATATTTTTCAGTTCATGATTTTTCCAGCTGGGAAAAGATCACATGTGCACTTCTCAAAACAACCCCCCACATCAAGGACTGGTGGGAAACCTGCTATGAGAAGAAGGATGAAACTACGAACTCACTCTTTTCAGCCACACCCACTTGGAACTCATTTTGGGATGCCATCAAGGAATAGTACTACCCTATCAGGAGCTATGAGGATAAATACATAAAGTGGACAACGCTGCAGCAGGGAAGGGACCAAGATGTGCCAGTGTTTGCCAATGTTTTTCATACCCTTCGCACAAAGTTGGGTATCAAGGATTTTGAGAAGCATTTGGTTCTCAAGTACTTCGACTACCTACACAAGTACATCCAAGACAAGATGGAATTCCTGGACATCTCCTAGCTCAGAACGACATACCGATATGTGGTCAAGATCGAGCAAAAGTTTAAACATAAGAAGCAAGACTTTGGATCTGTGAATCTAAAGCAAGGGAAAGGTGCCCCCAAACCGCAGAACAAAGGACAAAGCCAAGGCAAGGTGGCCCAGGATAGCCTGCCAAAGCCACAAGAAAAGAAAAATTCCGCGAAGTAGAAGAAGGACATGGGAAAGTGGTGTGAGTTCCATAAGAGCTCCACTCACAACACAAGTGAGTGTTAGGCCAAGCAGTCACTAGTGTCCGAGCTAAAGGCTTTGGAATCAGATGCATGTTACGACTCTGAGTCACAAATTGATAAGGGGAATGAAAAATGGATGCATATTATCGATGCGGAGCCCTACGCCACCATTTCCACCACAAAGATCTAGAAGGAGGAACCCGAAGATCTAGAGGAGGAGGAGCACCTCTTCCACTCCCAAATGTGGGTAAAGGGTTCCCCACTATAGTTCATTTTCGATAGCGGGAGCCAAAAGAACCTCATTTTGGTAGAGGTTGTGAAGTAGCTGGGCTTACCGACCATAGCACATCCACAATCATACACCATCGGGTGGCTTCACCAAGGACGAGATCTTCACATGAGCTAGTAGTGCCACCTTCCATACAACATCAAGCCCTTCACGAATGAGGTATTATGTGACGTTGCTCCCCTTGCTATTTGTGATGTATTATTAGGCCAACCATACTTATGGAAGTGACATGTTTTGTATGATTCAAGGCCTCGTGTTTTTATTGTTACTTTGGGAAATAAGTTGTATAGGATACTGGAGGTAGCACCACCTACCGCCATCTCTTTGGTTACTGCAAAAAAATGTAGTAATCTCATTTCCAAAACCAGGAAATTTGTTTTTCTAACGATACACCCTCAAGGAAAGAAGAAGACAATGGCCATGACCTCTAGACAGGGTCCCTCTTCATAGCAACAACAAATGGACAAGGTCGTGGAGGAGTACGAGGACATGTTCACCTCCCCCACAGGGGTGCCTCTACACTATTAGGTCAAGCACTCCATCAATTTGACCCTAGGTGTGTTGCCACCCAATGGACCAATCTACTGGTGCTCCATTCTGTAGAACAACAAAATCAAGAGGAAAATTTAGGAGCTTCTATAGAAAGCTCACATACGTTCGAGTTCATCACCCTGTGGGAGCCCAATCGTGTTGGTACAGAAGAAGGACGGGACTTGGAGACTCTGTATTGACTACCGAGTGCTGAACAAGATCACTATCTAGAATAGGTACCCAATCCCATGAATTGATGACCCTCTCAACCAACTCAAGGGCCAAGACATTTCAGCAAGATCGACTTGAAGTCTGGCTATCACCAAGTACCAACCGAACCCTCCGATGTGTGGAAGACTACCTTCAAATCCAAGGAGGGCATTTTATAATGGTTGGTTACGCCTTTTGGGTTGATGAATGGTCCTGCAACCTTCATGAGGTTGATGGATGACATCTTGCAGCCATTCACCAACTCATTTTTAGTGGTATATTTGGATGACATCCTGATCTTCAGCCAAAGTCGGTAAGAGCACCTCCACCACATCCGACAGGTTCTCCAAACACTACAACAACACAAGTTGTGTGCCAATTTTGAGAAATGCACTTTTGGCATGACCCAAGTTTAGTATATGGAATACATTATTGATGAACGAGGGGTTCATGTGGATCCATCCAAGATATAAGTCATTTGGGATTATCCAACCCCAACCACTCTAACAGAGCTTCGTAGCCTTCTAGGTCTTGCCAATTTCTACCGCAGGTTCGTGTTGGGATTCTCTCATATCACTGAGTCAAGTCACCGAGGGAGGAGCGAAAGAAAAAATCTTTTGGTTTGAATCTTAATAGAAGTAATTCACAGAGTTGAAATGTTGCCTCTGCTCTACACTAATTTTCACTTTACCAGACTTGCAACAGCCATTTGAGATCAAGGCAAATGCCTCTGACCATGCTATTGGGGAAGTCCTTACTCAACAGGGAAATCCAGTGGCATATCACAATGAGATAGTTCCATAAACAATCCGAAAGTATCCCACTTATGACAAAGAGATGTATTCCATTATGCAGGCTTGCCAATAATGGAAGCATTAAATTTTAGGGAAGGAAATGGTCATCCACACAAACCACCGACCCCTACAATTCATACAGATGCAAGGGAAGTTGTAGAATGATTGCAATAAAAAGTGGTCCCCATACCTGCAGCAGTTCCATT
Source organism: Pinus taeda (assembly GCA_000404065.3). NCBI lineage: Eukaryota > Viridiplantae > Streptophyta > Pinopsida > Pinales > Pinaceae > Pinus > Pinus taeda. The sequence goes on from APFE031293830.1 coordinate 11,791, forward strand.
TGAATATCAATTATAAGAAGGGTAGCACCAATAATGTTGCAGACTACCTCAGCGAACCACTGATGATGGTGTTAACCACCGTGCTCAACTCTTGTGGGCATAAGACTTATGATTGGCCACTTCTCTACAAAAGTGACCTAGAGTTGATTGACACATACCAGATGCTCTTGGAGGGTTAGCAAGTACCATATTTTCACCTCTAGGATGTCTTACTATGCCACTTAGGACACCTTTGTGTTCCTTCAAGTGAGTAAGACAAGATGATTTGGAAAGCGCACTATAGTTGGGCCTTTGGGCATTTCGGGGTCGAGACAACAGTGGAAGTATTGCAGAAGTATTTCTACTGGCTGAATCTTTGATAGGATGTCGAGAAGTACATTAGATCTTGCACTACCTACGTCATTGCCAAACCGGACATCAAGAAGCAAGGCCTCTATACTCCGTTGCCTACCCCTATTTGACCTTGGGAATCAGTCTCCATGAATTACATGTCGAGCCTTCCTTCTCCTAAACATGGCAATGACTGTGTTTTTGTGGTCATCGACAAATTCTCGAAGATGGCCATTCTGACGGCCTGTAAGAAGAATATCACAATAGAACCACTGCTAAGCTTTTCTTTGAACAAGTGTGGGTACACTTTGGGATCCCACAGTCTATCATCTCAGATCAAGACAACAGGTTCCTCAATTCATTTTGGTCCAGTCTCTAGTTGATGCTGGACACCAAGCTCACTAAGTCCACATCTTTCCATCCCCAAGCTGATGGCCAAACAGAGGTCATCAATGGGATGATCGTACATATTCTGCACATGTACAACTCAAATCATCCACGCACATGGGTTGAGAGCCTTCCCTATGTCTAGCATAGCTATAATCGGGCTCTCCATAGCTCGATTGGTCACATCCCTTTTCAGGTGGGCTTGGGATTCCAGCCACTATGTCCCATTGATGTGGCCATACCATTTGTAGCTACTCAAGCAGATTTGGCTCATGTCCAGTGGGAAGCCGATAAGGAAAATAGCTTCATTGATCACATCCAACATATCCACTAGTAGGTCCATGACATTCTATAGAAATCAAATGCCAAGTACAAGTAGTGTCATGATCAACATCAGGTGCCACACAAGTTTTGAGTGGGTGACAAAGTCTGGTTGCATTTGTAGAAGGAATGCCTTACTAGAGCCTATCATAAACATAGACCACTCCAATATGGTCCTTACACAATTACCAAGGCTATGGGTGACAATGAATTTGAGCTCAGCATTCCCCCATTCCTTGGCCTGCACCTAGCGTTCAATGTGGACCACCTTCGACCATACTTCCCACCATTGTTGGACACATCAGACATTGCAGAACAACTCACACCTATAGAGTTAAATCTGGATTGCATGGAGAAAGCTGCAACTAGTCGGATCATGGACACACAGATCAAGAATACTCACTAGCAGAAGATCCAACTGTATCGAGTTGTCAAAGGAGGCCATCTCCTTCACCAAGGCAAGTGGCTCACTAAGGACCAAGTTTAGTAGAAGTTTCCTCATCTCATGGAGGAACTCAACACAATGGTGAACATTGCTTGCTAAGGAGGGAGGAATGATCCAGGAAGATATTGGTGGCCACCCACCAATTCCACTTGGACCCCCACCATTGTTTCTTTTAGTTTTTTATTTTCCTTAATTATAGCACAGTTTACTATTTTTAGCATTTTTTTGGGTCCTAAACTTTTGGAGCCGTTTTGAGGCCCTAAACGACCTTTTTTTGGCAATCTACGACTAGTGAATTTGTATCTAAAATCATATTTTCCGTCGTAGTCCTCAAAGAAATATTTCCAATGGGTTATCATGCACATCAAACAGAGATAATTTGACCAAGTCGCAACCCCAAGAAGTTGGTTGTCAAACTCACCCCAACGGGGCCCATAAACTCTTGGTGTTACATCTCCTTGCATTAGGGTTTTGGTTGTTTAGGGTTTTCTCTTATTTTTCAATAATATAAAGGCCCTTAAGCCTCATTTTAATGAAATTCAAGGGCATGTAGCCACCACATCTCTTCTCAGACATAAGTTACCATCGCTTGAGCTAGTCTTGTTTCCATTTTGTTTGTAAGCATATTTCAGTATTTGATATTAATGAAATGAAGTGCTATTTCTATTACATCTTTATATTTATGGTTATATATGTAATTTTTTGCATTCCTATTCAAATCCGGATCATTCCTGCAAAGTGACCCTCAGTGGGTCCGTCATGCAGATCTTGTAGTACCTTCTCTAATTTATGTGCCTCTAGGCACATGAGGAGAACTCTGTTGCTATGCTTCCTGTAAAGCACTCCATGCACCGACTGATATGCTAAAGCTTTGAGGTGTAATTCCCTCTTCTATCTGATGGAAAAGTGAGAGGGTACAGTGTCATGCTCAAGGTACTAGAACACATCTGTGTACCAAGAGGTTCCATCTTCAGTGGGTGTTGCTCGCATTATATCATACATCTCAACTTCTTGCTAGCATCCGGCGAGCTCTTCTTCACTCTCTGAGGCATGTACTGCTTTAGCTGCAAGTCTACAAAGCCCATGCCCTTTGATCGTGTGAACTAGATTGATATCAAGATCATACTCTTACAAGCCTTTCATCTAGTTCGCACGTCATTCACCCAGTTCTTGTTGTACAAGCAATGTGTGGACTGTTGGGTGAGGGACGTAGACTATGCAGTGATTCTTCAATAAGTAGGGCCTGAAGTGTTTCAATGCCTTGTAAACTTCATAAGCTTTCTTGTCAATGGTGGGGTAGTTGATTTCTAGTCCTTGCATGCTTGCGCTCATGAAGGAGATGGGACTTTCATTGTTCATCTCTTCCTTCTGAGGGAGTACTGCAGTGACCGAATTATCGAAGGCAAAGGTGTATAGCAAGAAATCCTTCTTGAAGTCTTAGTTGTAGATTGCAGTCGCTTCTGTAATAGCCTTCTTGATCTAGGTGAATGCATACCTTTCCTTCTTTCCCCAGCTGTAGACTGCATCTTTCTTGATCATGTCCTACATGGGCTTGACTATCTACGCATAATCCGGAGGAAGTTTATCTTACCCAAGAAGGATTGCATAAATTTCTTGTTAGCTAGGCGAAGGATTTGTGTAATAGTCTTAACCCGGTCCAGATCCATCTTGATCCCACTTTTGGCAACAATGTGTCCGAGAAGGTTCCCCACAGACATTGTGAATATGCTCTTTTTGGGATTCAAGGAAATCTCATATCTCCGGCATTGCTCAAAAAAATTCTTCAAATGGAGTTTGGTCCTCACATCTTCTTGAGAACACAATCACATCATCAAGGTATACCACTACTCTCTTTCCAATGAGTCTACGAAAAGAGATGTCCATGGTGCACTGAAAGATTGTACCTGCATTTACAAGCCCAAACAACATTCATCTATAAGTGAATGTACCCCACTTAGTACGAAAGGTAGTCTTAAGTCTGTCAGGTTTTGCTACCAGAACATAGTTGTATCCTGAAAAAACATCAAGAAAGGAAAACATTTGTGCCCTAGATACTATTTTCAGAATGTGGTCCATAGATGGCATGGCATAGTTGTCTTTGTCCAAGGCACGGTTTACGTTCCGAAAATCAAAACACTAGAATATTTCCCCAAACTTCTTGTGTACATAAACACGGTTTGAAACCCACATGGAATGATGAACTTTGTATATGATCCATGCATCTAACATCTTCGTAAGCTCTTTCTGTATGAGGGGTTCAAGTGACTGGTGTACCTTCCTTAGCTTCTGTTGATATGGCTTGACCCATTCTTTGATTGGAATGGTGTGTTGGATTATCCGTGTGTCATAAGTTTTCAAATCATTGTACGTCCACGTGAACACATCTTGGTACTATTTGAACAAACAGACAGAGGCTTTCTACTCTTGCTATGTGCAACATGTACTGCGATTGATGAACTTCAGATCTTGTTATGTTCCTAGGTTGATCAATTCATGCATCATGGCAGAACTGTAGATCTTGTTATTACTTGGCCCCTGAAAATGTTATTGCAAGTCATAAATCTTTTCTAATGATGCCACAACCTTTTTGATAATGTGGCCTTTCTTGTTACCAGCTTATGCTTGTAGGGAGCACTTGTGCTTGTCATCATCTATCGATGCATCTTTGAAAACGTCATCATTGGCCAAGAAATGCAGTATTTGTTGATCATCATTAAACATGTGTAAGTTAGTTATGTTATCTGAGATAGATGGTTTGAACAAAATTTCAGTAGTAAATCTATCTCTAATCAGTGACATTCATGAAGTTTTCTTTGCCGGAGCATTGGCAAATGCATTACATGTACGTGGTATATCAATGATGTTAAATGCTTGGAAGTTAGAGATCTATACCATACCTCTTGCTGGTAACTTTTGAGATGCAGTAACAAACAATGAATGGTGTTACATACCTACCATACCATAATCACCTACCAATTTGAGTGTGACCACATTGAGGCTGATGGCTTTCTACAAGCCCAACATGAGTGCTTCATACTCAATAACAGTGTTAGTGCACTCAAAATCCAAGCAGCTTGAAACTAGATGCTTCCTACTGTATGGGACAATTAAGACACACCTAGCTCCTAAGTCATCCTGTGTCTTTGATCCATCGAAGTAAATGGTCCACAACTTGTCTGTACACGGAACATTTGACGTGCTTGTACTACTACTACTATTGTTGCTACTACTATTGATACAATGTATTGTACATCTTTTGTTACCATCAACTGGGCAAGGAAGGAGTCCCAACTGTGTGTCTGGTGGGGTTGGAGCTAATCGTGCAGGATAACAACCCAACGTTGTTTCTACGAGGCAGTTGCCAAGCATGTGTTCTGCGAAGGCCAACGGTTCATTCTCGTCATTGAGGGGAGTGCCATTGTGCTTCATATACCTCTTAGATAACACCCATATTTGATTGCATTTTCCCTTGTAAGGGAGCCACATGTGCGACCAGTCTATAGAAAAATATTTGTTCATCTTGCTGGACCAGTCTCTACTAAGTAGTAGACTGTATGCTTCTGGTATGTCCACAACAAAAATGTTAATGCATTAGTGGACTCGACCATCATGAGATAGTTGGATGATCACGTCTTGAAGTTCACCAATGGCTAGCACTGATGTCCGATCAAGTTGGATGATTCGTGTGGATGTCTCACTCCATTGTGCATTGATATTTTTAGCAATGGAGAGCGGCATGAAGTTGGTTGTCACGCCATAATCAACCAAGCAGTTATGAAAATTGCAGTTAAGAACTTCAAATGAGAGCAAGAATGGAGGGAAACCTGAGTTTTCTTCTTCCATCTAGAGTGTGTTAATCACAATGGAAAGTTATCTGGGAGGTGTGCTTGCTCCCTTGCTGGTAGAGGTTGCATTGTCTATTGCTATCTATCCCAGTGCATGTAGTAGGATGTCTCGTTGACTCTAGATCTTAGCTAACTCAAACAAATTGATGTTTGCTTGGGTTTTGTTCATGTCATCTACAATGTTGTAGTCCAGAGGTGGTAGAATAACCGAGGTGTTCAGGGTAGAACTGATGTTTGTGTTGTCTGGCAGAGTGTTCTACAGTTTGCTTCTCATGGACGTACTCTTTTCTGCTGCTATCTTTGCAAACTCGCTTTGTGTTTTCTGCTTTGGGACGGCTGGTGGATCAGCCTTCCTCAATAGTAGTCTCATTTTTATTGTGCTTCCCCAAGTGTAAGGGGGATCCCCTTTACTCCTAAGATTGTAGCGGTCATTTTCCTTTGGGGGTTGCTTCTTGGTGTTCTTCTTCAGCGTTGCTTGTGAGCACTGATACACATTCACCACATGCCTAAAACTTGATGCTCCATCAGGTGTAATACCTTTGTCATTATTAGTGTCTTATGGTTGCTCCTACATATTATTTTTTACATTGAATGAATGACTACATACAGTGCTTTCAACTCACTTCCAGTCCAGACAAGAGTTAATGGGGTGATGTTCTTCGTGGAATGAATATAACTTAGAATTTGCACACTATTTGAGGTGGAACACAGAGCTCGGCAGAGTTTTTGGAATGAACCGGTTGCTTTGTTGGGCATGGAATCCCCCCAAGGCATGTTTTGGGGCTCAAAGCTAAAGTTTTGACTTAATATTGTTGTAAAGGCTCCACGAATTGTGGGCATGGAGCACGAAATGTATGATAGAGTCACAGGGTTGTCCGCCCTAGCCTTGTAATGTAATGTCGGCCTGAGTGAGGCTCTAAGTGTAAAAGAAAATTAATATGTAATAGATAGCAAAGTACAAGCGAAGAGCAAGAGTCTAAGTGTCTAAGTGTGTCTTGGATCATAGAGTAGGAGAAGGCTCTATAGCTGAGTGTGCAGAGGCCTAGTAGTCCGCAGCTGAGTGCATGAACCCCTACAGCTGAGTGCATAGGGTGGATTCAAGTCTGTAACCAAGGAAGAAAATAATAAAGAGAAATTTTATCTTAATTATGTGTATTTGTTCTTGGGTTATTACATGTTTGATATAAATTGTGAACATACTGTTTATTTACTCCGCGCACCTGTATGAATGATTTATATTGCTAAGTATAACTTAAAGCATGCAAGTACATTGAATTTATCAACTAACAGTGGAATAATAGTAGGCACTTAACAATGTTCAACCCCCGAGTAGGGCTGCGCGAAGGCAGCATCTCAGGCTGTGAGGTATGGGTAAGTGAGCGTAGCAATGTGCATGCAGGGTTGAACTGAAGACCACTTGAACTCATCAGACATCTCCAGGGTGTGGGAACCTAGTTCTAGTGTCCTCCCATACTAATTCTGGTGAGACCTTAGTCCGCACCCCGCAGCCTGTCGCTGAAAGGGCCAATAGTACCGAGATTTGTTTGGCTAAATCACCTCTAAACTTGGGTCAAGCCCCAACAAGCCAACAAATGGTTCCGTTGCCGAGACCAGGATCTACATAAGAGACGTTTGATGTCATGTCACTAGAATCCGACAAAGAAATAAATTGAAGAGTGGTTGGATAGGAAAATTCACGAGTTTGCGGTGCAGGAAAACAGGAATCCGTGAGTATCGAAGGAAGAGTGGTTAGAACACTACTTATATATAGAAATATACAAAATTTTCATTGCATCCTTCCCCTCCAAGTTGTACGAGTGGATCACGAAGCTAGCAGATAGTCAAGGAATGTGTAGGCTTGACAAACCTATTGTGTGGACTCTAGAGTTGGTGCGTAGACTAGAAGCATCAGAAGACAAGATCTTGCACGTTGTGGACCATTGGCTCAATCAAATTATATGGGGGTTTATCACTGAGCTCATGGTAGATACTTCAGTCAGCTACAGTGAGGTGGAATGATGCTTCCTCAAAGGACCTTGAGTAAGTATGTTAAATCTTTGAACACTTGGACTAAAATGCTACTGTGTGAAAAGCAGGTTAAGCGAATAAATTGATGTTTGAGGCTACGCAGAGTGGGAGGATCTATAAAAATGAAGGTAGTGCAGAAATAGAAACTAGCCCCTTGATTTCACCTTAGCGAGAGAGCGAGGAAGACCTCGCGAAAGTTTCACCAAGAAGTGCGATTAGTCTGATAAGGCAATGAATTCCATGCATACCACCCCCACCTACACCACCACTAGTTTCACCATCTTCACCCCCATCTCCGCCCACACCACCTCCTCCACCACCACAGTTCAATATGTCGAGTGCAATAAAGTTGTCGATGTTCAAAAGAGTAGGGAACAAATATCCGGACCAATTTTGGTTCATGGTAAAGGTTGTATGGGAAGCACAAGGAGTCATGGATGACAATATAAAGAAGGCAATGCTAGTAAGCACGTCGCGGGATCACAAGCTGACGTGGTACATTAAGCATTCCAATGACAATCCAAACACAAGGATCGCGGATATCCAAGATGCACTAAACAGGGAATTTAGCAGGATAAAATCGGAGACATGGTCAATTATCAGGTTTAAGGAAATCGCGATGCTTCCAAGAGAGACCTCGTACGAGCTGGATTAGAAACTGAAGGGTATGATTCATGAAGCCAACATGACCTTGACAGATGGGCAACACTGTGCATGGTTTGTAGGATCATGATGAACCTCATAAATGGGTAATTATATGGGGTAATTTTACCTCCTAACCTAGTCAAATCAACCATTCTCTTAGCTTATTGTATGATTTTTTTATTATATTTATGCTTATAGGGTGAGTTGAGTTAGTTATTATGCCATGTGGTCTAACAAGTATTTAATGTAGATTATTGATGGATTTCAAGGTCAAAGTCAAGGATCTAGTGGCCAAACTGCAACAATAACTGAAAGTAGATAGAGGAGAGGACTTATAGGAGGAAATCCCCCTCATTTATTACTCCTCACTTCGAATTCCCCTTCATTCAGCGCAGAGTACAAGCAGCTGAATCATGCACTAGAAGGCAACCAAGCAAGTGGAAGATGATTGAGAGTTATCTCGAGTTTTGGAAGCCAAGACTCCCTGATTTCAAGGAAGTTGTTGGTAGCTTTAGATGTATAAGTAGAGAGACCTAGGCCTCACTAGGGTGGGGATTTTTTTTGCTTCTGTAAGCTCTGCTCAAATTTTGAGCTTATTATTTTGTGACAGTTTCATGTAATCTTGCTATTCTTTTTATAATGAAAATGGAATCCTTTTTGAGCTAGAATTGAGTTACCTCAGAGGGCTGAAGCTCTTGGGTTAGGGCCAAATCCAACCAGCCAAGCTTCTCTTTACTTGTACTTGTATGCTTTACTTCAGTTGGTAGATTAGTTTGCTGTTAGACGTATTTTCCTTATGGTTAAGAATAGGTTGCTTTTGATGATTTAGTAGTTTGCTTCCATTTGTGCTCTTTGTAGTAGGTTAAGCAGTGATAAAAAAATATTCAAAAGGCTAGCAATAGTGCCTTGGCCTCTCTTCCTCCCTCTGGGACCATGATTTGAGGCAAAGACTCTCTTGCTGCCCCAAAAACACAGATTTTCCTCATTGCTAGGACTTCTAGTGTTTACAACCCTTTAGTAGGTTGATATTCCAGTTTTGCTTTTTTTTAGCTCTCCTTTATCATGTTCACTTCCTAATTTTCAATATTCCTCTTTTATGCTTTCCTTTCTTGCAGCATTTCTCAGAACTTCCTTTCATACATCATAGTTTAGACCATTTTTATGTAAAACTCTGTTTTCCTAGGATGCATTCATTTCATTTGTTGCTTGATTTTCTCGGTCCACTGTCAGTTTCTATGTAGCAAATCTCTTCCAGCAGTAGGCAAACTTACCATCAATCACACCCTCCATCTGATCCATACCCTACAGGTCTCCCAAACCTCACCTCAATTCTGCCCTAGTTTCCTTTATTTTCCCTAGAACTTCTTCCTCTATCCTTGAGTAAACCCAATCATCTTTCTCTCTCCTAGTGGTTCATGGTAGACCTTAGGTGCCCTAACACCTCATAAAAACCTTCATCCACCTTTTCCACCCACTCTCACACCCTCAAAATAGTGAAAATTTCTCTCGGCCTCCTCTTGTAGGCCTCCTGTAGTTTTCCTATTTTCCTCCTATAAGTTTCCCTGTGTCCTCCTATATTTTTTCCTGTAGGCTTTCTTATCAAGGCTGAGTGTGGGAAAAGCATTCAAAATTCCACCTAAGACCTCCTAGGACCCATCCACACCATCCTACATCCTCCCAAGCTCCAAAACCACCCTCTAACGCCACCTATTCACTGCCACACAATAAATTAGATGCATGATTAAATTCACATAAAAACACATAAAAATCCAAAAATATGTTTTTCTACGTATTTACTTCCAAAAATAGCATGGTTAGATATTGTTTACTTCCTTGAGTAGGTAATGGCATTTCCTTCATGGTTTTCATAGTGCTTTTGGCAGAAGTAGAATTGGCTTGTTAATTAGGTCTTACTAGGTTTTGCTTTACATTCTAGTCTTTCTCCTTCCTGCAGTTAGAATAGCATCTGTAGAGTACTCTTTCTTTTCTTTCATCACACATAGAGATTATTCTGAAATCTATAGAAGTTGGCTTGAGCTTATAGTGATCTTACACCGACTGACCAAGTGACAACCTGCAGTGAGAACTAGTACTTGTGCATACAGCACCAACGCTTCCAAGTTTGTTACGAACTACTGGGTTGATAAAAGTAAAGTTGGAAGCCCAGGCATTGCAGCATTCTTGCTGCAATACTAGTGCTCACCACTTTTTGGCATCGTTTCCGGGGAAGCATCAGAGTATTCTATGATTACTGCTTTCTTCTATTTCCTATTGTAACATTCTACTAATAGTTTATTTCAGCAAAAGTAGACTAGTCATTTCTTTTCTTCGGTTCTGCATTTCCTTGCTTTCCTTTTCAATTCTGCAAATTTTGATTCAGCAAGTTCATTTCAGCTAGTTGCAATTTGTTTTGTTCAATCACAATTTTAGCTTCTGTAGGTACTATCAGTGTGGGGAAAAAGAAACAAAAACCAACCAAAAAGATTTCCTTTCATTCCTCGTAGGAATAGAGATAACTCAGGAAAATTTTTGCCCAACACCCCCACTGCTTCACACTCTCTTCCTTGGTAACTGCAATCAAGAAGAACCCTTAGGCGAACAGTGAGACATATTTGAAGAACCTATAGGGGAAGAAGAAGAAGAAAACATTCCTCTAGAGCCAATGGCTGAAAACATAAATGCTAGGGGAAATGAAGAGAGAATAGAGGGTACCTTGCCCATTCGAGAGAAAAATGGGGACACAAAAATGAAGAATATAAGCCATTCAACCCTACCTCACTTCCATGGTCCGACTACAGAAGATCTTGACACCTTCTTGTTTGAGTTTTATATCATCTTTCGAACTTATGACTATGTAGAATATGAGAAAAAGTTGAAATTGTTCCCTTCTACTCTCAAGGATGCAACACTTTGTTGGTTCATGGAATTACCTGACAATAACATCACAACTTGGGCTCAGATGCAGCAGGCCTTTAACAACAAGTATCAAGACTATTGTAGTTCAAAAAATACTAAAGAAGAAATATTCTAAATGACCATGGGAAGTGATGAGTCCCTGTAATACTATGAAGAGAGGTTCCAACTCAATTACAAAAGGATTGAGTGTACACTTGACCCTGAATCTCTGAAGTTGGTCCTGCTCAGGGGAATTCAGGAAGACCTTTTAGACACCCTCCATCTACTAGCTGAGGGATACATCTACCAACTATCCTATGAGGACATAAAGATTGTTCTTAGAAACCATTCTAGAGCAGCGAGAAAGAAAAGTAGGGGGAGTCAACCCATAGCTAGTACCTCTTCCTCTAATTTGTCCATTAAAGGTGAAATTGGAAACATGCTAGAAGACTTCAAGAGTGAGATGTTGCAAACTCTTGCCATGCAAATGGATACTTTACATATCAAAAGGAAACAAGAGGAAGCAGAGAGGGCTTTGGCCATCTTTTGTCGTAGGTGCACCAGGAGGCATCCTAGGAATGAATGCCCATTGAACTCTATAGAGGTTTTTCCAATCTATGAAGAAAATCATTCTACAAATAAGTGCCCTTCCTTACCTAGACTTAAAGTTGTATGCCAAGGCGTCGAAGGAGTCACTAAACAAATCTATTACTTAAACCAAAGGAGACTGCATGGACCTAGACCATACCAACAGGGGATGTGAGGGACATCTCAGGCATACTGCAACCCCAACCAAGTCCCCTCCATACCTTCTTGGGGCCCCCCTACTCATCCTTCCTGGTCCATGCCTCATCCTTGGTCCTTCACATCTCAATATCATGCCCAACCAGCGACTCATTCATTTCAATCCTATGCTCAACCGCAACCTCATTTGAATGCATATCATCAGGGATGGAGGCTCTAGTACAACTCTCTTCTCACTCTTCTGCCTACACCACCTACCCAACCACAACCATTACCTTCTGCTCCACCAGGACAACCCCAAATGCATGCCCAGCCAAATCCGAACCCAAACAATAGATAGGCTTAGAAAGTGTATAATGGGGAACCATCATGCCCAAATTATGTTGCGGAGATTCAAGAAATTTACTTGCAATCCGAGAAAGTTCTCCCAGATAGCTAGCCTCCACCTAGGGAGGTTGAGGAAGATAAAGAGGAAAACGAACCGAAAGCAAATCTACCCTTTCCTGAGAGACTATCCATGACAATCTAGCCTACCCCGGAAGAGATTGAACTCCTGGGAGAATTGAAACACTTATGTGTGAAGATACCACTTCTCCAAGCCATAAAATATGTACCTATCTACAATAGGTTGATCAAAGAGAAGTGTTTTATGCATCCAAGAAGGCGCAAGAGAGATGCCCCAACCATCAACATCATAGGACAACTGTCCAACCTGATGTTGGGGTAGATAATCTGTCCAAAATATCTGGATCCTGGAAACCCATTAGCTGATGTCCACATCAATGGCACAATGATCCCACATACCTTGATTAATCTGGGAGTTGCCATTAATATGATGACAAAGGACACAATGCTCAAACTTAACCTCCAAGGCTCCTTGAGGAAGACCACGACAGTGCTGCAGCTAGCAGACCGCTCCGTAGTGACCCCTAAGGGGATTGTGGAAGATGTGATGATCTCCATTGATTCTTGGGAGTACCCTATTGATTTCTTAGTTCTCCAACCAAAGGCAAAGCTCACTAGATATCCTCTCATCCTGGGAAGACCCTGTTTGGCTACAGTCGATGCCTACATCAGCTCTTGAGCTGGGAACATGACCATAAAGAATGAGCACATGTCCAAGCAATTAACCTTATATCCTCCTACCCAACCCTTGCTAGAACATGATCTACCTCTCTGGTTGGAGGAGGAAGATGAGGATGAAGTTTATTCGGCACCACTTTGTGCATTATAAATCACCATGGGGGGGGAACCGCAAGATGAGGATGATATGATTGAAAATTGGATTCAAAATCCACCTCCCAATGTATCACCATTAGAATACATAGTAAGAGAAACCCAAAACAATCCCTCAACTAATCTCTGTGTGGCTGACCCTACTTCTCTCCATGTAAAAAATATAGAGTTCAAACCAGAAAGAACATTTAAAATCAATCCATCCCTATCTACTTCCCAGGAGAAGGAGCTATGAAGTCTACTGAGAAAACATCTAGATGCCTTCACTTGGAGTTATAAGGAGATGAAGGGAGTGCACCCTTCAGTATGTACTCATCATATATACATCAAGGAAGATTGCAAACCAGTCAAGTAGCCTCAAAGGAGGATGAATCCACCACTTAAAGATATTGTTAAGGAAGAACTACATAAATTGCTTGATGCTAGATTCATATATCCCATCTATGATAGTGAATGGGTCTCTCCTTTGGTGCTAGTGCCAAAGAAAAATGGTAAGTGGAGAATCTATGTCAACTATCGGGAATTGAACAAAGCCACTAAAAAGACCATTTTCATTTACCTTTCATAGATCAAGTGTTAGATGGTCTGGCAAGGAAAAAGTTTTTCTCTTTCCTAGATGGGTTTAGTGGGTACAATCAGATTCAAATAAGCCCGGAGGACCAAGATAAGACCACTTTCACTTGTCCTTGGGGTACCTTTGCATACCAGGTCCTTCCTTTTGGTTTGTGCAACTCTCTAGCCACTTTCCAAAGAGAGGTATTGAGTATATTTTCTGAACTGGTTCATGATGCAGTAGAAATATACATGGATGATTTTACTCCTTATGGCTCTGACTTTAAGGAAGCTTTATCTAACCTAGGAAAAGTACTAGATAAGTGTATTGAGATGAACTTGTCCCTCAATCTGGAAAAATGTGAATTTTTTATGACTGAAGGGACCGTGCTAGGTCATGCAATATCTCAACGAGGACTGTAGGTAGACCCCAACAAAATTGCCATCATCTAAAGGGTCCCACCTCCTCAAAAGGTGAGAGATGTCAGAAGTTTCCTAGGCTTAGCAAGATATTACAGGAGGTTCATTAAAGACCTCAACAAGATAGCCTCTCCTTTGTTTGGCCTCCTAGGTAAAGATGTTGAGTTCATATGGTCAGAAAACTGTCAAGAAGTCCTAGATACCTCGAAGAGTAAGCTAGTGACTACCCCAATTCTTAGAGGCCCAAACTAGGCCCTACCCTTTCACATTCACATAGATGCCTCGAAAAAAGTGATAGGAGTAGACTTAGGACAAATTGATGGAAAGTTACCTTATGCCATATACTTTATAAGCAAAAACTTGTCAAAGACAGAGCTAAACTATACAGTGACCAAGAAGGAACTCCTAGCTGTCATGCATTCCTTAAAGAAATTCAGACATTATATCATAGGCTATCAATCCTTCGTGCACATTGATCATGCTACAATTAGATATTTAATGAACAAACTAGATGTAAATGCTAGCATTAATTAGATGGTTTCTTTTACTGTAGCAGTTTGATCTGACCATTATTGATAAATCTAGTAAAGAAAATGTTGTTGCTAACTTTTTGTCTAGAGTAAAAAATTTCCTGCAGGTGAAGAAGGAATGGTGGATGACCAAATGCCAGATGAACACCTATTTTCTATATCAGTACTCTCTCCATGGTTTGCTAATATAGCAAACTACTTGGTTTTAGCACAGTTCCCACCACAACTATCCTCAAAATAGAAGAGAAAGATAGTAAGGAAAAGTGCCCCTTTCACCTGGATTGGAGGCAATCTTTTCAAACATGGCCTAGATCAGATCATGAGAATATGTGTTAGGGATGAGGAAGTCTTTGACATCCTCCTGAACTGTCATGATGGGCCTTGTGGAGGTAATTTCGCAGCAAAAAAAACTGCCTTCAAGATATTGCAAGCAGGCTAATACTGGCCCACTCTTCATCAGGATGTGAGGAGATACACGAGCCAATGTGATTGGTGTCAAAGTATGGGGAAACCCACTCCAAAGGATGAAATTCCCATGTAACCTCAGCTGAACTTTGAGCCATTTGAGAAGTGGGGCATGGACTTTGTGGGGCCTATCAACCCCCCTTCAAAGCAGAAGCAGTACAACATTGTGTGCACCAACTACCTGACAAAGTGGGCGGAGATGAAAGCAATCAAAGCCGCAACAAAGGAAAAAGTAGCTGAGCTTTTTAGGGAAAACATATTCTACAAGTTTGGGTATCCGAGAGAGTTGGTCATAGAGCAGGGCATTTAGTTCACTTCTAGCCTAATTGAAGACCTGCTCACACATCATAAGATCAAGCACAGGACTTCCACCCCTTACCATCCACAAGCTAATGGTCAAGTGGAAGTCACTAATAGAGCATTGGAAGGGATCCTAACTAAGGTAGTGAGAAACAGCAGAAAAGACTGGGTGAAAAAATTAGTTGAGGCCAGTTGGGCCTACAACACAACATGGAAGACCACCACCGGGTTCACACCCTATGAAATGGTCTATGGGAAGAAGAATTTGTTGTCAATAGAGTTTGAATTCAGTATCCTAAGGATGGCAGCTCCACTAGACCTAGACCTCAGCCATGAACAAAAGGAGAGATTACTTTAGCTCAATGGATTGGATGAATACAGATTGCAAGCCCTTCTCCATACAGAGGTATTTCAGCGTCAGAGAAAGATATGGCATGACAAAAATATCAGGGAGAAGCAATTCCAACAGGGAGATTGGGCACTACTCTATGATTCAAGAAATAAGGATTTCAAATAAAAACTGAGGACAAGATAGTTGGGACCCTACACTATGGAGAAATGCAATGACAATGGTTCAATTCTGATCAAAACCATTGATGATGAACCCATCCCCATGCTTGTCAATGGACATTGGTTGAAAGTCTACAAGAAAGCCCTCTCCAAGCAAGAATTTATTGAAGATTTGAATAAAACAGTGATGGTAGTGTAGCATGTCCTAGCTCCCACTTCACCCACTCACTGAAGGAAAAGAGAAAAATAAGGACTCAAGTGAAAACCTCCATGAGACACTTCAGTCCCCTCATTGGGTTGAAAACCTCTCCTGAGGTGGCCCAGTGATGTCAAAAACAAAAAGAAAAAAAGAAAAAAAAAATAGAAAGAATAAGATCCTTGGGTGAAAACCTCCTTTGGGGTGCCCAGGGAAGGAAATTAGGGTAAAAACCTCTCTGAAGCGCCCTAGTTGTTTCCAAGAAAAAAAAAAAAAGAGAAGAAAAAATGAATTTTTATTGCATTGCAAGTTTGCAGGAGGACTACAGGGAGGAGAAAAAGGTGCCAAGGGTACCTTGACATTCGCACCAGCATCCATCTCATATCCTCCACACCTTCCTCCATCATTTTTGGCATCTCTTTCACCCCACTGTACCTTTTCTTTCAAAATTGTGTTTTCTATAGGAGGCTCTATGTTTTCTACAGGAGGCTCCTGTAGGAATTACAAAGAGCCAAAAGTGTCTACAGGAGGCAGTTTGAGGGACAAGAACAACATCATGAGGAGCTTATCATCCCTCTTACCACCTTTGAGCCTCCTTTCCATCATTTCCAAGCCTGCATCACACTCCAAACATCATTATTTTTTTCCCCTGTCTAAGAAAAAAACACAGAAAAACAGTCTTTCAACTTTGAAAAAAGACAAAAAAAATTAAAAGAGAAAAGGCACCATCAACTTCACCTGAAGCTTATCTACTATCCCTCCATATTTTTCTACAACTTTGGCATCATTCTTGAGCCCCAAGAACAGGGAAAAGATGAAGTTTCTAGGGGAGAAGAAGCTACAGAAGCTCCTATGGGAATTCATGTAGCAGCTGATCCCATAGAAGTCAAGCACCAGAAACAAAAGAGTGCACATTTGCAGGTTGAAAATGCACATATAGCTCTACTCCAGCAAAAAAAGAACCTATAAAAACACACAACAACACATCAACGAGCAGAGTCAACATGCATAAAGGAAAATGAAGGAATGTAGCAGAGAAAGCCACAACACCTCACAACAAATACACTCGGATCATAGGTAAGTAACTAAGTCACTCCTCTATTTGCATTTGTGTAATTAGGAGTCATACGAAGGCAACAAGATGGTTGAGATTGAGCAAGGGAAAGGTGGCCAGTTAAATTGGCCACCTTCATTTAGTTGACTCCACTTATCCGAGATGTCACCCACACGTGCGCACAATCAACTCAAGCAAAAGATGCCAAGGACAGGAAGTGGTAGGAAGAGTTAACTTCAATGCAGTAATGAGGGATGATTACGAGGAGGGGCCATGATGACCAAGCAAGTGGGGACCAATGTTCCTAATTTGGGAAACGTACACCTTGCCACCTCAACACTCATAACCAAAAATATCCATAAAAGGTAATGAGCACTCCCCTACGCATTCTCACCACCTTTTCTTCATTTTCTCCTTGTAACTCAGCCACACAGTAGTTTTCTTGTGCCCCCATAGCCTCGTAACCACCATCCTCCATCGATTTCCTCCATATTCTTGCTCTTATCATTTTCTACAAGAGCACCTAAAGGAAATCTACAGGAGCACCTACAGGAAATCTACAGGAGGGACAACAAGCTTCTACAAGAGGGGCAGTGAGTCGTTTTGAAGGGAGAAACCACGATTTTTGGCACAAATTTCGATATGAAGAGGCAGGGTTTATGAATGCCCCCTATTGAATATCAATATATGAAGGAAGTGGTCTTAATTTAAGGATGAAATAAGTCTTTAGGAGGGTAAAAATACATAAAAGGAATTTTTGTTTTCTTTTTTTAAACACAATATCCTATGTTTCCCTGTTTTTCTCAAAATTCTTTGTCTCCACCTCCATATTTGGTTTTTCAAAAGAAAATACAAGCAGTATGACAGGGGGGTTTATGAGAAAAGAGCCCACTAACTCCATTAGGATCCATGCACATCCTCAAGTGTTGGACATATTTACAAGGGAAAAGTGGATGAATTTCTTTAAGACGTTTAGAGGGTTTGATGATGAAATTGCCCAAGAATTTGCTCTCTCTCTAGTCTCTCACACAATAACTCATGCTACTGTAACCATTAGAGGCCTCTCCATTGAAATAACCCTTGAATTCATCAGTAGGGTCACTACCCTTCCTCTTGGGCTGCCTTGGAGTAAAGATGAAAAACCAATTGGCTAGGCTACCAAGAAGAAATTTTTCCAAGATAATGAAACCCCTGTTGAAGACAAAAATGGAATTAGGAGGGTTGGTATACCATATCCCTAGGATGAAGTGAGCTACCAAGTGATCAAATACATTTCTTGTGAGGGGAGGCACAACATTGTCTACGGATATCATTTCAGAATCTTCCATGACTTGAGATATGGCATGGATACCCCAACACCTCAAAAGCTCAGTATCCCTTACTTTCTCCTTCAATCCCTCATTGACTCCAATACCAAGGTACAAGCAGGAAATTCATAGCAGTTAGCTCACCATGGCTTAATCAAAATCCTAGTAGAGGAAGCCCTCCATACCTTTACACTCCCTATAGCATGGGATTTTTTTCAAAATATGACAGCTGAGGATGACATAAAGACATTAACCTATGATGTTAGTCCTGCTGTCAGTGAGGACGAAGAACAACAAGGAGGAGAAGATGAAGCAAGTGGTGACATAACAGAGCAAGAAAGGAAGAAGGAAAGAAAAGAAACAGAGGAGGGGAAAGTTGAAGAGACAGAAAAGGGAGAAAAGGAGGCAGAGAGGGTAGAGCAAGGAGAAGAGTCCCCTAAAACTTTGGAAAGAGAAGCAGCAACTGCCCTCACTGCCCCCAGTACACCAATCAAGAAGAAGCAGAAAATGAAAAGAAAAACATCCATGTATTTCAGGGCAAGGAAGAGCACAAGAATTAAAACGGGCAAACCTCAGCCCTCCTCAAAAGTTCCCATTACCATTGAAGATTCACCATCTTCCAAGGTGAAAGAATCTCCTTCCAAGACACCCATTACCTATGAAAGGGGGACTCCAAGGTATTCTACATGGAAGGGAAATGAAGTACTACAAGACCCAAAACTAGACCTATAGGAAGCTGAAACAGTCCTATAGGAGGCATTGTCCCAACCACAAGAGACCCAAAAGCTCGAGAAAAAGATAGGGGGACAGCCAGAGATGAAAGAGGAAGCACAGGGCTACAAGAACTTGAACCCCAACCTATTCTTGCCTCCTATTACAATCTACTTGAGGGAGGCAAGATAATCCCCCAGAAATTTGCAATTCCACTATTTTTCGAATTGGAGAAAGAGAGAGTGAGAACACATAGGTGGATGTAGATAGCCAAGTCCAGAGGAGTTGAGGATATTGGCCAAATGGAAAAAAAACTCAGGGAAATGGGCAGAGAATTGAGTTCTCTCAAAGACAGAGAAGCAATTACAAGAAGCCACCTTGAAAATGAGAATGAATTACTAAGGAGGTAGCTACAAGAGAAAGAGTCTCAGCTGGCATACATGGCCAGCTTATCCATGGAAGCATTACAATGTAGAACACCAACCAAATCTTATGGCCTCTATCTGAAGGATCAATCGCTTCAATTCCAAATAAAAACTTTGGCACAAAGAGGCACAATGCCTTTCCAAGACTACAGGCAGTTCATGGATTTGTGTGACCAAATCACCTCAGAGGATAAAGCAAAGATGGCAGAGTTATACCTACACAACATGGTCCTCACAAACATGAATGTGTGGGACCCTAATGTCAAGCTAGGGGATTTGCAATTAATGGCCATGGCTCATGGATGAACCATGAAGAATTGAGGGTAGTAAAAATGAAAATATTGTTGATAAAAGAGCATAATGAAACATTAATGATAAGAGTCAAGCCATCAGATTATATGGCACTTAGCAACACACATAACATTCTTGCCAATGACCCTTAGATTGCCCCTAAATATCTAGCCAATCAGGCACAATCCATTGCACACTTTGAAGATATGCAAAGGCTACTTCGGGATGACTGTGTGCATGCATGCATGAGAAGATGGAACACCCTACCCCACAACTTGCAGATCAGAGAATACCATTCCCCAATGAGGTTGAGGGAGGCACTGAAAAGAGTGCCAATGTATAAGCACTCCATACAAAGGCTGAAGATCAAATGGATTGACCTCAAACTGAGTCCTCCACTCCTATGAGGAAAGCTGGAAGGAAGAAGAGAAGAAGAAGAGGAGTAGTGGAAGGAAATAGATAGAACAACAAGATTTTATGGAGAACATGAGCAGACCACATCAGAAGCCTAGAATGCTAGGGAGGCCACCAGGGCCATAAAAGATGAAGAGATCGACTAGGTTGATCAGAGGATGAGCAACACCTTCAGTAGGGGGTGATGATGAGCCTCATAAATGGGTAATTATATGGGCTCATTTTACCTCCTAACCTAGTCAAATCAAGCATTCTCTTAACTTATTGTATGCTTTTCTGATTATATTTATGCTTATAGGGTGAGTTGAGTTAGTTATTATGCCATGTGGTCTAACATGTCTTTAATGTAGATTATTGATGGATTTCGAGGTCAAAGTCAAGGATCTAGTGGCCAAACTACAGCAATAACTTGAAGTAGATAGAGGAGAGAACTTATAGGAGGGAATTCCCCTCATTTATTTCTCCTCACTTCGAATTCCCCTTCATTCAACTCGGAGTACAAGCAGCCGAATCATGCACTAGAAGGTAGTCGAGCAAGTGGAAGATGATTGAGAGTTATCTTGAGTTTTGGAAGCCAAGCCTCCCTGATTTTAAGAAATTTGTTTGTAGCTTCAGATGTATAAGTAGAGAGGCCTATGCCCTCACTAGGATGGGGTTTTTTTTGCTTCTGTAAACTCTGCTCAAATTTCGAGCTTATTATTTTGTGACAGTTTCATGTAATCTTGCTATTTTTTTTTTTATAATAAAGATGAAATCCTTTTTGAGCTAGCACTGAGTTACCTCAAAGGGTTGAAGCTCATGGGTTAGGGCCCAATCCAAGCAGCCAAGCTTCTCTTTACTTGTATTTGTATGCTTTACTTCAGTTGATAGATTGGTTTGTTGTTGGATGTATTTTCCTTATGGTTAAGAATAGGTTGCTTTTGATGATTTAATAGTTTGCTTCCATTTGTGCTCTCCATAGTAGGTTAAGAAGTGATCAGAAAAGATTCAAAAGGCTATTAATAGTTCCTTGGCCTCTCTTCCTCCCTTTGGGACCATGATTTGAGGCAAAGACTCTCTTGCTGCCCCAAAAGCACAAATTTTCCTCATTCCTAGGACTTCTAGTGTTTGTAGCTCTTTAGTAGGTTGACAGTCCAATTTTGCTTTGTTTTAGCTCCCCTTTATCATGTTCACTTCCTGATTTTCAATATTCCTCTTTCATGTTTTCCTTTCTTGCAGCATTTCTCAGCATTTCGCTTCATACATCATAGGTTAGACCATTTTCATGCAAAACTTTGTTTTCCTAGGATGCACTCATTTCATTTGTTGCTTGATTTTCTCGGTTCATTGTCAATTTATATGTAGTAGATCTCTTCCAAAAATAGGCAAGCTTACCAGCAACCACACCCTCCATCTGATCCATGCCCTACCCCCAAACCTCACCTCAATTCTGCCCTAGTTTCCTTTATTTTCCCTAGAACTTCTTCCTCTCTCCTTGGGCAAACCCAATCATCTTTCTTTGTCTTTATGGTTCATGGTAGACCTTAGGTGCCCTAACACCTCATCCCAACCTTCATTCACCCTTTCCACCCACTCTCACATCCTCAAAATAGCAAAAATTGTTCTCGGCCTCCTCCTATAGGCCCCCTATAGTTTTCCTATTTTCCTCCTATAAGTTTCCCTGTGTCCTCCTGTAGCTTTTCCTGTAGGCTTTCTTTTGAAGGCCGAGTGTGGGAAAAGCCTTCAGAAGGCCACCTAAGACCTCCTAGGACCATCCACACCCTCCTACATCCACACCCTCCTACATCCTCCCAAGCTCCAAAATCACCCTCTAATGCCACCTGTTCACTGCCACACTCACACACAATAAATTAGATGCATGATTAAATTCACATAAAAACACATAAAAATCCAAAAATATGTTTTTCTACTTATTTACTTCCAGAAATAGCATTGTTAGATGTTTTTTACTTCCTTGAGTAGGTAATGGAATTTCTTTCATGGTTTTCATAGTGTTTTTGGCAAAAGTAGAATTGGCTTGTTAATTAGGCTTTACTAGGTTTTGCTTTACATTCCAATATTTCTCCTTTCTGCATTTAGAATAGCATCCATAGAGTAATATTTCTTTCCTTTCATCACATATAGAGCTTATTTTGAAATCTATAGAAGTTGGCTTGAGCTTCTAGTGATCTTGCACCGGCTGATCAAGTGACAACCTGCAGTGAGAACTAGTACTTGTGCATACAACACCAACGCTTCCAAGTTTGTTACAAACTACTGGGTTGATAAAAGTAAAGTTGGAAGCCCAAGTGTTGCAGAATTCTTGCTACAATATTGGCGCTCACCATGTCACTAACGCTACATCTAAGGACTGCGTTGTCACAACAAAAGCTATCCACCCAGGCCGAAGCCTCGGAGATTACAATGAGACTGCACAAAACCCCAATACAAGATCCTAGTTTGGGAGTCCAACAGATCCACGCATAGTTGAAAAACCTATGTCTGGGGATGCAGAGTTTGAAACAGGACAATACAACTCACCCAAAAGCATGCTAGGAGGTATGGTGCATAAAATGAAAAGGTCAGGGACATGACAAGGACCATTTTCTAGTCTTCGTGAATGACCTGGCAGGAGGAGGGCCAATGCCATTGAGGCTAGAGGCACAAGCAGCACCGAGCACGGCGCCTACATTATGGTGTTTGATTTGTCATATAGGAGGGAAGCATGTTATAGATAACTGCCACCTATTACAGAAGTATATGCAGACATCCCAGCAATTGTTCTGTAATTTCTACAGATCAGTAGGCCATGATGAGCACACCTATAGAAGTTATGAACTAATGTTGGATCGAAACCCTACCTATAGAGTTTAGGTCGAAACATGAGCCCTCGATCAAAATGTAGGGATGGCATGCACTAGATTTTAGGGGTGTGGATGCGGTCGAGGTGGAATGGGACCAGGAATGGGATGTGGAAAACTAATTTGCTACAATTGTGGAGGGCCAGGGCATTATGCCCATGATTGTACAAATCCAACGAGAGCATCATGTTTATATTGTACCCAGTTTGATCATGAGAGGGAGGACTGACCCACACTGATAGTGAGGTTGCGCGATAAAGGAACACACTAGCCTCCCCCAACTCAGAAACTGCAAATGATGAGGTCTGAGCCGCCCGAAGAGGACCCAAATGTAAACATCGTGCTTCGAAGCGATATCACAATAAGAGATGACAAGGGAAAGCAGCCTGAAGAGAGTGCCTGGGTTTGCAAGGATCCAACAAAGGAACCAGAATTCGATTCGGAGCGCATGAAGGAGACATTCGTGAAAGCTAAGAAGAGCTTCACCGAGGCCTCCACTTCAGGTAATAAAGACATACTAGAACTGGAAATGGACCCATCAATTCTCACTACCTTTTTGGAGACATGCATGAAGCTGCTACGAGACAGCAAGCCTATGAAGGGACTGCAAGAACTCATCACTAGGTGCATTGGGTTAGGAGAGCCACATGTAGTCCAAAAGCTAGGGAAACACACAAAGCAAACAGGAAGGGAGATGCGATTGACTGCGCAAATTGGGGAATATGAAATGGATCAAGTGATTTTGGATCTAGGATCAGACATGAACGTCCTGCCAAAATAGACATGGGAGCACATTGGTAGGCCTGTGTTGCAGTGGTCTCCTATTCAATTATGAATGGTGAACCAAAAAAATATCCTACTGATGGGAATATTGTAGGGAATAACGGTAGATATCGAAGGTGTGAGCGCACTTGTAGATTTCATAGTGACAAAGCTTGTTGATGACAGCAATCCCTATCCCGTGCTATTGGGGATAGATTGGGTCACTGACATGAATGGACTGATAAATCTAAAGAAGCACAAGATGATTTTTAAGAAAAAGTCACTATGCGTAGTGGTACCTTTAGACCCCGTGGAAGGATCGCGCTACACAAAGCCAATGCACGACGATGAGAGCAATGACGATCTATACTTTATCTACAAGATAACTATGTCGGAGCAAGACTGGGTGAATCCAATAGCGAATGGTAGGATTTCGTGGGAGCGCAAAAGCTCCTACACCTCAGATTAAGATCATGAGGAAATAAAACTATGGTAGAATTAGTTACACAAGGTAACCATGCTCAATTGCAACATGATGGTAAGTTCATTGCACTGTGTGAAAACATAGGTAAGAGATGTACCTATGTATGATGGGTTGACAGCGATGAATGATTTCCTGAAAAAATTTGAAAGAGAAGTACCGGAACAACAGTGTTTTGATGCTCTGAAATGGGCACTGCGCACTATGCCCACAAAATGGTGGGTTACGCATCAAAGAAGTTTTGAGGACTGGCGCAAATGCAGAAGGATGATTCTCATATGGTTTGGAAAGCCTTAGATGAGGATGGAAGCTGGGTATGATGAACAAAACAGCATGCATGCCCACCTCTCCAGATGGGTACAGGCGTATAGTATGCAACCTGCACGAATGCACACCGTCCTCACGATAGGGAACAGGACCAACAAGGAGAAGCAAGCAAGGTGATGGCACAAACAATGAAGTATGATAAAACTAAGCACACTAAATATTATCCATGTGGAAGCCTTTAACAAAGTATGCGAAGTACTGAACGGAGTCCACCATGTTAGATGCACTAAATGGGACTTGCATGTACCAGCGGTTCTATGGGCTTATAGGACCATGTGCAAAACTCTGACTGCATGGGCACTTGTAATGTTGAAGTATGGAGCAGATGCTGTAATCCTTATGGAGTAGGCAAAGCCTAGTCCTCACATGATAGCACCTGTAGATACAATGGTTCGTGAAGCCCAGATAGAAGGAATCACACAGCTGCAAGAGACAGAACACATGAGACTTGAGGAAGAAATCCAACAAGGAAACCTTAGACTGTTGGAAATAATACTGAGAGGGGGGGGGTGAATCAGTATTATCAAATTCTTTTCAATATGCCGTCCTTAATTTATTGATCATTGACTTGTATATAATAATGAGCATGAAACAAGAAAAAATAGATAGTCACACCAAAGAACACCAGATATAAGGTGGAAACCAAATGTGGGTGAAAACCACCTGCTGCAATATGTCTCCATCTTCTTTCAATTAGAAACTTCTTTTATAATGATTTTGTACTAGTGTAGTCCTTTACTAGTACGCAGGCTGCAACCTGCAGAGAGCTACAACTCTCTCTCGTTTTCCAGTCTCTCCTGGAAGGGACCTACAACCCTCTTAGCTCTTTTACTTCTTTAAGGACCACGTTTCATTAATTTTCAAAGTGGATCCATGAACATCAAATAATCATCAAGTACATGTAAATCACCCAATCTCCTTATACAATGAACCAATGAATCACCCAACTCTTAAGAATGTTGTAAACAGAAAAGTAATACTAGAAATCTAAACCCAGAACTCTGCTATAATAGATAAAAGACAATCAACAAATGTTTCAAGATAAGACCGCAACTTCACCAACAGGCGCCTGCGTATATCCGTAGCTCTTCTGAGACTGAACTGCGTAGATCCGCACTGGTTATTCTTCTGCTCTGCGTACTTTTCTTCAGATCCGCACCTTTACTTCTGACTTACAACGTACATCCGCATTGTGCCTTCTTCTTGCCTGCGTACCTCACACTTCGCCTTTTTCTGTGCTGCGTGCGCCCCGCACTGTGCCTTCTCCTGCGCTGCATACCCCGCACTGCGCCTTTGGCTCCGCAGCATACTCCCACACTGAGCCTTTTACTGAGCTGCGTACCCCCGCACTGCACCTTCGGATCGCCTGCGGACTTCTGATTAGGGCCAAATTTATAGTCCTCCAATGTGCCACAGTCAATCAGATCCACAGATTTGTTCATGTGCCCGAGAGGTCACGACATGTCAATAGATTCACCTTAAGTTATCTCCTTGATTTAGATCTATCTTTTTAAAACTAATCACCCAAAATTTCAGATCCTAAGATATTCAAATTTCACAAGTGTGTGGCCAAGAGATCTCCTTTCCTTTTTATAGGTAAGCCCTTTTCAATACCATGGTCCAAAACCATAATAACACAATACCATGAACCCAATACTTGGGATCAACACTTTTGGATGCAAAACTATGGACAAAAACCATTTGATCAAAAACTGTCGAACTAATACCATGAACCATTTATGAAGATTCCCACATGCACGCGCTTTTATGCATTGGAGAGAGTGAAACTGGGGTCCGCACCTTCTGAACATATCACCTGCGTACATGCATGCACTCCTTGGTCTGCGTACCTGCGGGTCCGCAACTTATTCTAGGATTACCTATAGGTATCATAATTTCCATGATTTTGAGTGCCTGAACTGAGATCAACCACAAGAGTGAGTTGCCAATAAGTACAACACCTGCACCATAGATCCAAACCAGAATCATAATGCCAACGATCTCCCCCTTTGGACTTGATGGCAACCTCAAGATCCTCATTGTCATTCTCCACCTTTGACATCAAGGGAAAAGGGTTATGCTCCCCCTGAGAACATGCTTAAGTCTTTGCTCTGTTGATAATGCTCCCCCTGACCAGATCCATAATCCTCCATAAATTTCTTCAAGAAGAACCATAATCCACCATGACCATGAAAAGAGATAGAGACATATTTCAACCATGTTCAGATCAACATCCATGTTCTCCTTTTGTGTTACCATAATGTGAACAATGCATTATATGTGCTCCCCCTGAACCTGTGCCATCAACCAATCCATAAACCAGCAAATGTACGCGTATACCACATATAAACCTCGCGTACAACCAACAGATGAGATTCAACAACAAGATGATGCATCAACTACCCCTAGCTTTTGCCTGAGGTATTCAAAGGTCTCCCTGGGCAATGGTTTGGTGAGAATATCAGCAACTTGTTCCTTAGAAGGAACGTACTCCAACTTGACCTTTTGTTCAATCACTTGTTCCTGAGAAAGTGATACTTGATCGGTATGTGCTTGGTCTTTGAATGCATGACTGGGTTCTTTGAAATGCTGATTGCACTTGTGTTATCACATAAGATGGAGAAAGGTGGAGTACAAGTGATTTGAAAGTCCTGCAAGGTCTGCATCATCCAAATAAGTTGAGTGCAACAACCACATATTCCACTTCAGCTGTAGATAAAGCAATCGAACTCTGTTTCTTGCTGAACCAAGATACTAATCTAGAACCCATAAAGAATGCAGCACCGCTTGTGCTCTTCCTGTCATCCACGCTTCCGGCCCAATCTGCATCTGTGTAAGCATGAAGTGTGAGATCTGTATCTTTAGGATACCATAAGCCATAGTTTTGAGTTCCTTGAATGTAATTAAAGATTCTCTTCACTGCCTGAAGATGAGTTTCCTTTGGATTTGCCTGAAATCTTCCAACTATTCCCACTACATGCATGATGTCTGGTCGAGTACCTATCAAATAAAGTAGACTTCCAATCATAGACCTATAGGTTGGTTGATGCACTGTTGCTGATTCATCATTTGCACTGAGGCTGCATCCTGTGACCATGGGGGTACATACT
>APFE031293832.1:24612-52931 GCA_000404065.3 Pinus taeda
AACAGTGACTGAAATCTATTGATTGCTGCTAAAATGATACGATAATGGTTTGCTATTGAAATCTTTGACCAAGCACATGCTGAAGCTACAATGGAGCACATTGCACACTGCGCCTCTATTACACTACGAATCTATTATGTGGAGTAAATTGAAACTGAAACCATGCCTCTATTACCTTCTCGACGTATGAGTTGTAGGCCTGAGTAGTGAGAAAAGTCAATTACAGACCGACTTTTAATTTTTAACCCAACTAAACTACGCAGCGAAAAATGCGGGAACCCTAAAAGTTAAAACTTGTGCCCCTCGAGTTGAGGGTTGAAAATCACCTCAGTCGCCTAAATCTCAATTAATCAGTGAGTCGCAAGTGAAACTCACATTGACCACGATCAAACACGGTCAACGCGAGTTTGACTCGCCCATAGTTGAATCGGATCGTTTGAGGGAAGAGCAGAGTTTGACTCGTGATTAATTGCGAGTGATTGGAGATTCATGTTTCACTGGTTGGTACGCTGGGTATTAATTTTTAGTACTCACATGCCATCAACATTTCCGAGCACTACTTTTCCGCTTATTACATGCAAAATAATTAAAATATCCCATTTTGCGGGAAGTTTTTAATTATTTAAAAATTTCTAAAAATACCTAATGCAATTCCATAAACTATGGATATGACCTAGCATGGTAATATACATTGAACCTATACTCAAAAACACACTCAAGGCCCAATTATTAAGATGCACCCCATCTTTTAAGGTTATGAGTGAAAAAACTCAATTAGTTATTCATCGTTAAAAAACAAGAATAATTGATTAAGTGAAAAAACACTCTAGAGCCAGATTCCCTTAGTAACTGGGTCCCATGTTGTCCAAGTTTGTTACATAAGTTCATCATGCTAGTGTCATTTATTGCAATTCCCTCGTGGGGGTATGGAATTACATAAAGAGAAGAGAGAGAAGATATAGAGAGAAAAGGGGTAGAAATGCCCTGCTGGACCTCTGATCTTCAAAAAATTTACAGGTGTCCTGTCCATTGGGCAATGGGGTCTTTGTTTCCTACCATGTACATATCAGCAGGTAACACTTCTTACTTCTTGCTTTTATTAGGAGTTGCTTTTGTGCTCATGTGTTGTAGAGACATCATTGTACCAAAACAGTCCCATTGAACTAATTTTGTGGTGATTTATTAGACCTTAATACACTTATCTCCTCCTAAAAGGTTATCTAGAAGCCTAATTAGGTTTTACCAGAATAATAAGTTTCTAAAAATAAAAAACTTTCCAAAAGTAGCCCTGAGGGTTATCTCAATTGGTTGAGTCCCCGTTGTTAAAGCACCTTTGCTATTGAGAGGTCATGGGTTCAATTCTCTCGACACTCTCGGGGTTAGGCTCCGTGGGTTCAATTCTCTCGACACTCAAGGGGTCAGGCTTTGTGGTTGAGCTGGCAGGAAGTGATCTCTTTGGGTGGGTTTGCCTGGTACAAATATTCCATGGACATAGGGGTCACTGATCTCTGTGGTTCGTGAAGCACCTAGAAAAAAACTTTCCAAAAGTAGAAAATTAAAAAATTTAAGAAGATACTTTTAAAGAACAACCAAATAGGTGCTGAAAAACTACAACTAGTTGCTAAAAATAGTAATTTTATAAAAATACAAATTTCCCTAAAATGATAGATAATAATCGGAAAGTACCCATTTGAAGCAATCACTTTCCCATGCATGCATGGGAGCTGTGCAGGTCACTATTAAAAATCTATAATTCAGCCTGTTCTTGAAGACTGGAATGGAAAGATGTTCTTATCAACATGTTGGAGCTTAACATTGAATATTTTTAGGGCAAATTCTAAAACAAATTAAATTTGAGGAAGGAAATTTCTTTTCAAAGGAATCTTTATGGGTACTTTGGTGCTTTTATGATTCTAGATAAGCATGCCATTTTTTAGGGGAATCACAGAGTCATAGGATGATGTCGTCCTTCACCAAATAAATTTTAGGGAAGGCAGGTTTCTTTTCCTGAAATCCTCTTGCTCCTAGTCCTTGTTTAGTTGTCATTTCTTTTTCCTTTTCCTCTTTCTTGTTTTGGTAACATATGTTTTGACATCTTTCAATGCACTAATGTGTCTTCAAAGCTAACATTGCTGTAAATCATCTTCGTACCTTAAGGGAAGATATATTTCAAGATGTGCACTTTAGCACCATCAGACTATAGGAACTATTGGATCCCTTGTTACAGACTCTTCATGCTTAATTACATTAATTTTTGTTCTTTCTTTTGGTGATAACTCAGGAATGATTGACAATCAGTTGATAGATTATATATATTTGGTTGGGTTTATATTTATTTTCTCCATCATTAAAATACGAAGTTCATGGCTGAAAATTCTTACTAGTGTTAAGATGGATTATTCATTTTTCTTTTGTAGATGGTTGAGTCAATGAATGATATTCTTCTTGTATTTTAATTTCTGTACCAGGAAAAAACTAATGATCTTTCGGAAAAGCTGGAGACTGGATTCGGACCAAGTGGATTGGGTATCATTGCTATCTCTCATGTATGAATCAAAACCACTGTTGTTGCATGGCAAAATTTGAGTTGAACTTTAGTATAGATTAGCTTTTGTTAATAGGAGGATTCTCAATACATACTTGTGTGTCTATGTTTAAAATATGTTCAAGCTGAAAAGCCACTCTAAAATTTTACTGTGAATTTTTTAAGCCTTTGATTGCTTGATGATTCTATTCAACATAATTCCAATCAATTAGTTCAAGTTAGATAAGATAATATAAAATCATTTTATTAATGTCTAATCAAAGACCATAAATAGGTGAATGTCCAACGAATGATCATAAACAGATGGAAGGGATTGCTAGGTACATTAGGGTTAATACGGAAGTGGGAGTATGCATTCAGCTCCTATAAAAAAACAGCAGATCTAAGGCCTAGAATCTAAAGTCTATCATTTGATAGTGAGATATAAGGATAGGAACCACAAAGAAGAAAGAATCCCTCTCAAGAGCATGAGAACTTGGAAGAATGTCTTGACGAAGAAAACTGGGGAAACATAATGAAATCTATATTTAATATTTTCCATTTGAGAAGAAAATAAGGATATGGTTCATTGTGTTTCCAAGTGCATCAAGGTTAGTTAAAATTGTAGAAAGTTTTGATCCCATAATAACTTTTGTCTTGACTACTTTCATTGAATAATTACATTGTAGAAACTTTCCAGCTTCGACGTGTTGTCTTAAAACTTATTTGTTTACAATTACATCTACTTAAACCATGTCTAATGAGGGGGCTATGCTCAGTAGATATGGGGTAATTTCTTCTTTGTTAATTTTAGATAACAATGGTATGTTCTATGTTTGCAACAATTACTTCAATGTTCTTTTATCAGTCCACTTCGCAATCACATTAACCATTACTCACATTGACAGTAACTATAGATAGAACATAAACCATAAATGCAGAAGACAAGAGAACCCTAGTATTTGGCAAATGCTAGGGAAAAACCCCAATGTGGGGAAAACCCTTTGATCAATTCTTCTTATTATTATATCAAATATTCAACGGAGAGAGGGAGTATAATAAAACAAAGTCAAAGTCAAAATTGACTTGCCAAATCACTGTCCAAAACAACCTTGTCAAATCTGCAATTCTGCCCTCAGTCAACAATAGTCAAATCAGCCCTAACCAGAAAGTCAACATCAGTCAAAGTTTGGTCAAACTTCCCCAAAAATGTGGTCTCTTGCTGGTCAAAGTCAACCCAAAACATTCAACAAATCTACAGTCAAATTCAGTCAACCTAAAGTCAACCCTGTGGTCAACACAGGTCAAAGTGCCCAGATCACCTCGGTTTTAGTGCCAATAAATGCAGCCTGATGAGACTTCGATTCTCTCAGAAAATCGAAGTCAAAAGCTGCCCAGAAAGTCAAAGTCAACGTTGGTCAAACCCTGGTCAAACAGTAAACCGCAGAAAAACTTCAGATTTTCGGCCCTGTAATTTTCTTCCTCCTTTCTGGCACACGTGTGAGAAAAATTCGCTGCCCAATAGTTGTATGAACCAATCAGATGAGGAAAGATAATGATGTGTGAGTTGATGATACGCCAAATGAGGTTTGAGGTCATTCTTATTTATACAAGTCGTTGAGGGTTAAAAGACATGTCTGTTGAGCTTCATGAGCCTACATGATGATGTGGCTGACCTTTACAATTTACATGTGTAGGCTTGACCTCAAAAACATTTTTCTCTTTGTCCAAATTTAGTGATCTTTACGTCTATTTTGGTCCCTCTCGAAAAGATGAATTCAATGCAATAATTATCTCCATCAAATGAGCTGTCCAAAGTGGAATTTTGCCCTAGTTGTCAATTTTAACATTCTTGAATACATTAATGCCAAATTAAGTGAAGTTTCTATCAATTTAAGCCACATAGACATGGGACGTTGATTAACATTGGTCAAACTATATATACTATTATGCTATGATTATGATGACTTCTTACTTGTTATTCCTACATGGTATGATACAATGTTGCAAATATCAATTTAGGGAATATATTGCCCAAGCTCTGGAAAGGAACTTAGTGGAAATATTAGGAAAAATATAGGAAATCATTAGAAGATATCGACAATAATAAACTTGGACTTGAAAAACTCAGAAAATATTGGACAAATTGCAAACTGAAAAAATTAGGTGAAATAAAATATATTTGCAAAACAAACAATAATATAGAACATCATCAAGGTTGATATGCAAATATGGATGTTTTTTTTCTGTTTGGCAATGAGAAAACTCAAGCCCTGATTATTGTTCAATGTTGCATTTAATGCCTTATCCTTGTTGATGGCATAACAAGCCATTGTGGTGTTGTGATATTTTGTTGGTTGATGTAGCTCAGATAGGTGTTTTAACCTCAAGTGGTCTCAGTGAGGCTAGGAAGACGAGCATAAAATATCTCCAAGCCTAAGTTATTCTTTTGAATGGGAATGTCTTAATTAAATTAATTAATCAATTTTAATTATTTTCATAAGTCTTGACTTAGGGAAATAGATTAATTAATTAGTAATAATTGAGACATGGTCGATTTTCCTCTAGAGACTTCTAGAAAAGTTTGGAAGTGATCTTAGCCATCAATTAGATCATTTCAAATCTAGATCTTGGCTGTTGATTTCTCAATGAAAGATTATAAAGGAAATCGATGGGCAAACTTGGAGATCAATGATCATGGTTATTGAGGTTTGGTACAAGTGAATGTTTCAACAACAATTGAAGCAGTGAATATTTTCCGGGGTTTTCTTTCATCAATATTCTTCTAGTTTCCAAGATCCGGAGGAGGAATTCTCCTAGAGTTAATTTGCAGACAGGGAGGTCGAGTTATTGAGGCCGTGAGGGTTCTGTTGAGCAACCAAGATTCTTGTAGAATAGGATTGATTTCTTTTAATTTGATAATTACTTGTGAATGTTTGTTGGATTCTTATTAAATTTATATTTCCTTCATCAAAGAATTACCAAAAATGTACAAAACATGAAGATTACAAAGAGACAAAGGACACAAAAAATTAGACTCCAAGCCAGGGAAAAACTCCTAAATGGGGAAAACCCAAGAAATCCTTTTCTTATAGAATCAGATCAAAATGAGATATCCAAGATCCAAGACCAACACTAAGACTACCATAAATACCCCAAGTCAGCCCTCCTCCAAGTCTCCTCAACAAGTCAAAGTCAACAAAAGTTAATGCTGGTCAAACCTTGTCAAATCACAGAATTTCGGACCTGCAGTTTAGACCTAAATTTCCGGACTTGTAATTTCGCAGAGTTTCCCTAGTTTTCTTGCAAGTGTGAAAAGAAACAACCTAGAAAACCAATTTTTCTCTCTCCTTTGACTTTGGTCTCTCTCTCTTTTGACTTTCGCTAATTTCTTGTTCTTCTTGCACAAAAATTGATGTGAGGATGAGTGAGTGAATGAGGTCGAACTGCCTTGTATTTATACATGTCCAGGAGGTCAAATAGCTGCCTCTTTAGGACGACTTGTCCAGGGAGGGCTGACTTGGTCTGTGGATGACATTTTGACTCTTTTGACTCGATAAATTAATTTTTCTTTTTTCTTACAAGAAGTCCAAATAGGACTTTGACTCAATTGACCCTATAAACATGAAGAACATGCTTTCACTGGAAATAAAATAATAATAATGAATTAATATAATAAGTACATCAATAGTACATTTGAATACATTATGAAGACGGACACTAGTTACATTTCCAATAATCCCTCTTAACTAGGTAGGTATTCGTAATGACACAATAGGATGCTCTCAAGTTGAAATATTATCATAACGAAGAACATAAATTGATAAGCATCAACCTAACAACATTGTCAAAAATAGCAAGGTCTCGACTGACAAGCTCTATCTCTCCACTAGATCAAAGCACAATGTTGGGAGGCATCAATTTGGAGTCTGGACACCACCGCCTCTCTAGGCATATAGCCCATCTGGATGATCACCAGGTCTGTCCTCATAGGAGTATTCTTATCTTGGATATGTATCCTCAAAGAATATCGGTCCTTGGAACTATTTTTATCTTGGATACAAATCCTCAAAGAATATCGTGTTGATTTGGGGTGGCATCGGATGTGCTCTAGCCATGAAAAATGGTGGAGAGGCTAAAACACATGAGATCTCCAAGACCTAGAAATGGTTTGGGCAGATAGTACCCAGTTTGGGAGATATTAAAATAATTATTATTTTTAGTGGAGTTCCTAAGTCTAAACTTAGGAAAAATAAAATATTAATGGGTATTAATATAAAACTGGGTTAGAAGGTTCCAAAAGTCATGGAGCACGCCAAATCTAATCTTAGCTGTTGATTAGAGAAGTAATCTCGGCCGTTGAAGGACCAACACGGAAAGTATAAGAGGAGGCTTGAGGGTCAGTTGGAGAATACACCAGAGTGATCAGTCATTCGATTTACTAGAGTGGGGTTTGTTAAGTAAATTCGAATCAGTGATCAGTTTGCAGCGAGTACTGGACAGAGAGGCAAAGATAGTGCCAAGAGACCATCTCAAAGGCAGAGAGGCAGACGCAGAAGCCAGAATAGGCCATGCAGAGGCCAACAAAGACAACGCAGAGCCAAAAGGGCCTCCATCATCCACGCAGAGGGCAGCAGGAGTGACGCAGAAGGCCATAGAGGTTGCGCAGTTCCTCAAAGGGCTGACACAAAGGGGTTTGAGGTTGATGCAGAGGCCAGGAGGGCTGACGTAGTGCTTCAGTGGTGCTGGAGAGGGTTTCGTGGGGCAGATTTTCTGAATATCTGCTTCCGAATAGAGAGGTATTACTGCCGGTTGTTTTTCTTTGTCGGGTGAGCCAGTTTGGCACCCATTTGTACTCAAGGATAGATTGCATAATAAATAAACCCTCAGAATTGCTGCACCGGTTTCCCAAAGTTGGGTTTTCCGGGGACGAGTTGTCCAAAAATAACAGTGTCACTTGTGTGTTTGCTATTCTTTCAGCTGTTGATCTGTAGATGGTTGAGATTGTATTGTGTTTATTTCGATGTTTATATGTTTAAATAACTTGTTTGTAATTAACAAGTAGGAGAAATAAACCAGAAGAATACAGATAAAATTTCTAA
Organism: Pinus taeda; assembly: GCA_000404065.3. Taxonomy (NCBI): domain Eukaryota; kingdom Viridiplantae; phylum Streptophyta; class Pinopsida; order Pinales; family Pinaceae; genus Pinus; species Pinus taeda. The sequence goes on from APFE031293832.1 coordinate 32,239, forward strand.
CGGTTAGACTTAGAAATTTCAACATGGTATCATAGCGTGGTTGCAGATCACAGGAAAGCTCAAGGCACCAGCTGAAGCAGAGGATTTGCAGCAGAAACAACTGTCCTGAGTGACAGAAGCTGTTTCTTGCAGAAAGCGACAAAAGAAGGGTTGACGCAGAGGAACTGCGTCATCATTTCGAGCCAGAGAGAGGCCAACGCAGAGGCTGAGGAGGGAAGAAAAGGCTCACGCAGAGCCAGACAAAGACCAGGAGGGTTGACGTAGTTGGTTAGGGGAGCATTTCAGCCAGTGCCGAGATTGCGTCATCAGTTCGGGCCAGAGAGAGGTGCCAACGCAAACGCTGAGGAGGGCAGAAAAGGCTCACGCAGAGCCACACAGAGACTAAGAGGGTTGACATAGTTGGCTAGGGGAGCATTTCAGCTAGTGCTGGGATTGCGTAGAGCGAGCCTAGAGGCTCAGTCCTTTAAATTTAAATAGATGATGAAGTAGCTATAGAGTAAGAAAACTCCCTTTTGCTCTTCGTTGGATGGAAGACTTGGCGCGAAAAAATGGCTAAGTCTTAGATCGCTTTGGCTCTACGAGTGAGTTGATCTAATTGAGATTTCTCCCACTTTTATATGGATTCTTGTAGATAATACAAACGATCTTTTTTATACACTTGACCAAGTATTAGCTTGCAAAAGATTAGAGCAATATAATGAATAAGATAGACCAAACATTCTTCCCAAAATGAATTGGCAAACTTATCCCTAGAATACTACTCTAAATCAATAATATGTGCATGATAGCCCGCACACATCAATCCAAGCAAGATGGCCAGATAAACTAATATTAATTCAATATGCAAAAGAAATTAAACACAATAGCAATAACATGAAAGGACATCACCTCATAACGCCAAGAGAACATTAGCCAAATAGCCCCAAAGTCTTTATTATATTAAAAAAGTATGCAAGTACAAAATGACAGAGTTTCCTCAAGTCTAATAGCTCATAACATGATACAATATGAGAGCCCATAACCTCATTATATAGAGAGTTGGGAGCAAATCCTAAGGAAGAATGCATGTGAGAATTGAACTTGGAGCAAATCCCAAGAAAGAGCAAGTTGAGTTCCAAGTGGAGATGATAGATATTAGAGACACCAAGGCAAATCAAATTCTTCATGTGGCACCCAAGGAAAATTGAATTCTCTATATGGCATAGCAAACATATCCATAAGTGATCCAAAGCAATGAGATAACTCCAATCAAACCAAATCAAACTCGAACCAAGTGTTGCCACCTCAGCTGATGATCCCAAAAATGCTCTGCGTAGATCCTAGGAAATGCGTGATTTCCTCCAACTGAAACTCATAATCCTCCACAGTGAAGTGCGAAGTGTAGAAGCACTCGAGATAACAGTGAGAGAAGGCCCCATGAAATCAAAAGTCTAAATATTCCATAGAATATTCCTTTAGTGCATGAGTTCCTCTAATAAATTCGATTTTCCACATGTGCAACTGATGCTTTATCTCTGGGAAATTCGATTTTGTGAAATAATGGTGTATTTATGATGCGGTGTGCTAAGTCATCCTCCACATGTCCATTGACTCAACTCTTTGACTTAGGATAATTTCCAAGTCATTTCCACATCATTCTATCACATGGAATAATTTATTTATTTCTATTTTATTTAATTCTAGCCTAATAAAATGCTACAATTTCTACTAAACTTAGGAAATGTGAGTTTTGAGGGTCCAAAACACATTATTAACCCCTCAATATGTGTCATAGTAGAAATTTGAGGGTGGGAGGTGTAATTTTTATTACTCATACCCCATAACTTCTCTAGACTACACTTATTACAATTTAAATACAATTTTATTTGCAATTTTAGACCTGCGGAAAATCTAAAAAATTAAAAAATGACTACCTAGACTTAACCAAATTCCATGAAATTTTTTGTGTGATCTAGTATGGTAATAAACATCGACTCTAGACCCTAAGATGTGTTAGGGGCTCAACCTTCAAACCATCACCCCGACTTTGGGGTAAAAAGTGAGTGAAAATACTTAGAAAATTATCTCTCTCTAAAAAAGAAGGGATAATTAACCAGATAAAAAAAACACTCCAAGGTGTACTCGTTTGTTGTCTGTTATAAACTCAAAAATCATCATTAATAGTATCACTTATTACAATTCCCCATGGGGTGTGGAATCTGGGTACAAGAAAGATGATGAGAAATAGAAGTAGAGTTAAAAAATCTCTATTGACTGATGATATCTGATGGTACAAGTGTCCTTTGGATCATCCTTGGGCATGGAGTCTTTCATATAATCATCATGTGTCACTCCAGTGGTCAACAGGATGCATAGGGTTTTGCAGCAGTTTGCAGTAGCAAAATCAACATCGGGTGGAAGAGAAAAACACACACAGTAGAGGGAAAATTTCTCTCAAAAGGTTTCTAGCCAAGAAATCTGTTTTTCCATTTGCAGATTGGCAGTAACAGCTAGCAGATCTGCGCATTCCCGAAAGGAGTGCGAGTAGCAGAGCAGCAGCTGAGCAGAGGGAAAGAGGGAGTTTTCGACAGATTCAAAGATGGCTGTAGTAGGGCTTAGAGATTAGGATAGGTTGGAGGGCTCCTCCAACTATGTCATCTGGAAGGTCAGGATGCCCTTCTTGTTGGATGAATATGGCTTGAAGCTCTACATAGATAGTTTTGTGGCAGTTCCTCAGGATGCGGATCACTTGAAGGAATACGAGAGGGAAATGACAAAGGCGAAGTGGTTGATCCTGGATGGAGTCCGGGACCATATAGTCTCGCATATATCTGGCAAGGATACTGCCAAACAAATGTGGGATGCTCTCACCCAGCGATATTAGGGTACTTCCAAGCAACGAAAGATGTTTCTGGAAGAAAAGCTGAGATGCATCAGGATGCAGAAAGGGGAAGGCATAGATCCCTTCCTCACCAGGATTCAGGAGGTTTGGGATCAACTTGTCGCTGTTGGGGTAGCGCCTCAACCAACAAAGCTAGTGCAGTTGGCACTAAACAATGTCTTAGAGGATTGGCAAGTCTTCATCCAAAGTATATTGGGTAGAGACAAGCTACCAAAATGGGATAGGATGTGGTCCGATTTGTTGTAAGAGGAGTAGAGGTGAGCCCTATTAAAGAGCTCCATCAAAGGGTTCTAGTCAGGGGCAGGGGGAGCAGAGAAAGAAGAAGAAGAACCTACCTAAGGTCAAGGGCTTTAGATGTAGCGAGTTTGGCCACTACAGTACTCAGTGTCCTCTCAGGAAGAAGGACAAGCAGGAGAAGCGAGACCAGGAAACAACACATGCTGAGATAGATAGGTTGTCCTCCAAGTTGGAGGAAGACTTCGTGATGATGGCAACCATACCTCCAGGAGTGAGGTGGGGTGACTTGGAGTTGTAGCCCTAGAGAGCTACAAAGATTGGGCAGGGTCCTTGAAGAGTCCACCTCATGGATCATTACCTAGCTACGGGGGACCACGATATTCAGTAGCAAGATGGATCAGTGGCAGTTGATGCAGTTAGTACTAGAGTGACAGTTGCAGTCAACTGCTGAGGAGCACAGTGCAGTGTTGACATTAGAGTAGATGGCTCAGTGCAGAGTTAGCAACAACATAGATTCTTTAGTGACGGTGTAAATGCTAGTATCAGTTAGAGGGTCGGGAGATAGATGCATCATATTGAACACAATTGATTTAGTGTTTTGGATGTTTCTTAGTTGCAGTTGCAGCAACAACAGATGAGAGGGAGTTGCAGTGCAGATGCAGTGTTGGCAATAGTATGGCGGTGTCAACAACAATGCATATGTAGCATTAGAGTTGCGCAATGGTTGGTGGGTCGTATGGGCGAACATTAGCGGCGTGACTGGAGGCGATACAGAGACAGGGTGTTATGGCAGGATGGCAACACTAGAGAGAGAACACAATCCTCGCTATGAGGGAGTGTTATTTTTTGTAGCATCGGATGTGTTCTAGCCACAAAATTTGGTAGGGAGGATAGAATACATGAGATCTCCAAAAACCAGAAACTGTTTCTGGAACTTCCACCTAGAGATGACTTAATTAGATTATTAACTAGTTTTTAAATATTTCCCAAGTCTAAACTTAGGAAATATGGTTAACTAATTAGAATGAATTAAGTCAAGGTGCGAATCATCTAGAAACTCACACAGATCGACTCCAAGATGATCCTAGTCATTGATTAAGATTTAGTCTTGGTCGTTGGTGCTCCAACGGTGTATTATAAGAGGAAGTCGATGGGCACTTGGAGAATACACACCAGAAGTTCGATTTCCTTGGCAGATCGATTTCCAGAGAGCAACAACAATTGTCGGCGAGCCAAAAATCGAAGCAAAGAGTGAGGGGCAGGGATAGTGAGGTTGGAGGAAGTTTTCCAGATTCAACGAGTGCATTTGCAGAGAAGCAGAAGTACCATAGTGAGGCTGACGCAAAAGGCTCTAGAAGGCAGCTTGATTTAGCTGGAGAGAAGCCGAGTTTCAGTTCCAGAGGACGGGAAAGGGTTCCAAAAGGCCGGAGAGACAATTTCTCAGCCAATGGCAGACAAGACGGCTATAGGAGTAGTTGATTCAGGCTGTGCATGGGAAGGGACTGTGCTAGGGTGATGCAGGCTTGCACAGAGGCAGTTTGGATGACTCACTTGGAGTTGTAGTCAAAGCCCAGATTTGCCTGTGGGGTGAGGAAAATTCCTCACTAGAATTTTGCTAGTATTTTTCTCTGTAGTATTGCCAGATTCAACATCTAGATTATTGTACTAAGAATTTCCCATTGCTGAATAATAATGAAAATCTTAGCTGCTGCACTAGTTTTCCCAAGTTGGGTTTTTTCGGGGACAATTGTCCAAAAATAACGGTGTCATTTTTATTGTGGGTGCTAGAATTTTCTCAATTTCTAGTGCTATTATTTCTACAGTATTTTATTTGTGAAGGTTGCAGTGAGATTAATTTGGTATTCGCTATAACAAATAAATTGTTAAATTAGTCGACAAATAGAAGAATTAATTCCAGTTGCTGCAATAGGATTTCAGTTTTGGAATTTTCACATGAGGTAGACATCTTTACCAACTAGCTTCTTCCAAAGACTCTTCACCTTAGCTTTGATACCATGCTAATTTTCCATTGTTCTATTGTTAATACAATCTCTTATTCCAATTCTTCTTCAATTAGCATTCAATCTATCCAATTTAATTCAATCTTCTAGTAACAATAAGCAATTGTAAATAGAACAATAAATCCAATGCACAATAGAAGACAACCAAGAATAAGAGAGAGACAGTATTTGGTCAAAGACCAAGGAAAAACCCCACAAGGGGGAAAACCTTTTCAAAATTCTTCTTCTATTAGATTGTCATCAAATGTTCAATAGAGAGATACAATATTCCAATTCATCAACAAAAGAGTTAAAGTCAAATCTTTGACTAACCAACCAACCAATATACAAAAAATGACCCCTAGAGTCAAATTTGGTCAACAAGTCAAATCTGCAAATTTTGTCAAAGTCAACAATAGCAAGTGATGCCCTAACCGTCCAAAAGTCGATGGTCATCAACCCTCCAAATCAATGTGGTCAATAATCAAAGAAATCGACCTTCCAAGCTCAGCCAAACCTAGTCAAAACAACCTCCAAAAACTTGGTCAAGGAGAGAGAGAGCCTTTGGTCAAACTTCATAATTTATGCTATCAACTTTAGTCAAACCATGTAGTCAACCTTGGTCAAACTTCCCAGGAAAATTTGGTCCCAATCCTAGTCAACTCGACCTCCAAGAAAATGTCAAAATCCAAGTCAAACGAACTGTTTTCCTTGCTGGTCAACGTTGGTCAAAGCGGCCCTAAACAAAAAGTCAACACTGGCCAAAACAAAATGTCCTTCCTTCCCTTCGCACGTGTGAACTCGAACCTCCAATTGCAGACCTGTGCGAACCAATCCAAACAAGAGGGAGAAGATGTGTTGTGTGATGATGATGCTCCAAAGTGATGTGACATATGCTCTATTTATATGAGCCTTAGGTGGTCGAATTAGCTTGCTCAAGATGACTTGAAGTTGTACACTTGTGCACATGTGGGTTTCACATTAAAAATTATATTTTTCCTTGACCAAATTAAATTCTTCCAAGGGCTAGGAGGGGGTCTTTGTTGATGAGGAAGGTTGTCTAATGGAGGGAATTTCTCCCTGAGTTGCCAAATTAACAAAAATCTCAAACACAAACACACTCAAATGCTACAACACTTCTACATTGCACAACAGAATAACAAACATCAATGAATCAACTAGTGTACATGACAATTTTAACTTTTTCAACCCGCTACTTGTTATATTACAATCTAGAATACAATAGTCTTAGGGCTTCCGTACTGGGAATCATGGCCTTGACATAAAACCCTGATACAAGGATACAACTGGGGCTTGGTGTCAGTCACTTTGACCACCAATCTACCTTAAACAAGGTAACACTTGACCTACTTGCTGATGGTGGCCATGCACAACCCTTTCAATCCACGTAGCTTGAACACATTTGGTTGTCCTTTGCCTTCTAATCTGCAACTCCTCTATCTTCCACTATTAATGATCACTGCTCTTTTAGGTTACTGAACTTTGGCTCAACACAATCTGCCCACTAGCTACTCCTTCCTTCAAGGACACTAGCACATAGGGTCTTCAATGCTCCACCCACTTCTGCCACTGTGTTGCTCCAATGATGGTCAAACTTAGGGCTTGGAGGTTGCCCTCTTACCACTGGAGTTTCCCTTCTGCAACTCACTGATCTAGGGCTTGGAATCTAGCCCACTTGGCTACCCTTCTTCCTTCAAGGATCAACCCTTAGGGCTTCAAACTATCTGCCCTCTAATAGTCCTGCATTCTTTCACAAGGGACTGTACTTGGGGCTTGAAGCAAGCCACTAGTCCTCCAAATTTTTGCTCTTAGGTTGCTCCACAAATTTGTCCAACTTGCCCACGCACAGTCACTCCTTGACTAATCTAGGGCACAATATTTTGCCCACTATCTGGTTCATGCTACTCAAAACTTAGGGCGCCATTTTACAACCACTAACAATTAACAACCTAATTGTGGGCTCCCCTGTCCCTTTGTTGACTTGATTTATTGAGGGAATAATTTCTTTGGCTTCTGGATGTTTAGATACTCCTCATCATTGCCTATCAGTAAACCCTAACTTGTACTAGTCCTTAATCTAGAGTTAGAATAATTGTTGCTTTATAAAAAAGGATTTGAATATATTTGCTTTAAAATATCTTTCCCTAAGCTTTTTATATATCACCTTGAGCCTTAATCAGAATTCCCTTAGAGGTGAATATAAGGAAGCCTCCCTTGTGGTGAAATTCCACTAAACGATGGGAGGAAGGTTGCTGAGGTGATAATGGTAATCCTTCCTTATTGTTGCCATAGAGTGGTCCTTTCTTGGTGAGTCCCCTCATTGGACTTTCTAGATTTTGCAGCAACAGTGCCCACTCCTAGCTCAAATATAAGTCATGGGTTTTTTCTTGAAATTCATAGCTCATAGCATGACCTAAAGTCAAGTCATAGGTTCTGCTTTGAAATCTCAATTTTGGTTTGGTTTGCCTAATTCACGAGTGGGTTTTGCCTTGAAATTCTCAAACAATAGCTCAATTCATTGTTACCGGTACACATAAGCCAAGTCAGGAGGGGCATACAGTTACAACTGGTGCTGGAGGAAGGTTGATACTCATTATATATGGGATGAATGTCAAAGAGGGGGACAACATGGTGATAGATTTTAACATTATTATTCTGTGTATTAAAATATTCAGGATGGACTTGATATATATAAATGAAATAGATGAAGCTGTATACATTAACAATGCTATAGTCAGAACCAATGTTGCATGAAGAGGGGATATTTTTTGGAAGCGGGGACGCGGAAGCACCATTTCCCAAAAATCTAGGAAGTGAAGCGTCTCGGAAGCATCTACTATATATATATTTTATATTTTTTTGCATTTATATTAAAAAAAGACATCCAAAATACCATATTAGTTATAGAAGACATGAAAACATGCATACTTTTACATAAATCAAGATAGATATGGCATCTATGATTCCATTGTACATCAATGATTAATTATTCAAGCATCAACCATCTAGATTCTAGCAATTACAAACATACATCAAACATACTATACTACAATTTTAACATAACCTATATATTGAAATTTTTATATAAGTATTATCATTACCAATAATAAAAAAATTAATTGGCTAAGTTCATCTTCTTCAAAAGTAAGGAAATAAGTTACCAACCCAAGATTGTAAAGACCCAAATTTATTTGTTATAGGAGGGTGTTTTAATAGGCCGAAGGTCGGAGGCCACGTGATTAGCCAGTTTATTTAGACGAAGCATTTTCTGTTAGCCACAATATATCGTTGAGGATCAACGATTCTTGTTGATAAGAATTCCCTTGATTCGGCGTTGAGAAAGTCAGACGGAGATATCTCGCTCATCGACAGATAATTACTAGGGGTAAAGGTGAGGCTTTATCGCACAAGAAAGTATATTTTCTGGGGATAAAGAACTCGTTTTCTCACATTGCACAGAAATGCAAATTTTACAGCGGGTTTCACTTTCCATGCCGCATAAAGCTGTGTAATTTCCAGCGACAAAGGATGGGCTAGCTCTCTATATTGCGCGAAAAATGAAACATTTGTCAGCAATACAGGGAGCAAAACTCGTTTCCATTTCGTTGAGGATCTCTTTTTTGTCAGCGATACAGGGAGAAGAACTGGTCAGCTGGCGAGATGGGCAGGGGTATCAGAAATAGCAGTAACAACACAGACTCAGCCACACAGAAAGATTTACGCGAGCGTAGGCCTATACAGTAGGAGGGTTTGAACAAAAACCTCTGATACCATGTGTAAAGACCCAATAACTGATATAAGCAACAATATGCAGAGTTGAAAAGGGGATTTCAAGGCTTACTTGAACTGCTGTATGGCTGATCTGCTCCTGCTCCTGTTCTCTTGCTGCCTTCTCTATTTTAGCTGATTCGATTACCGGAAAACCAATTCCTCCCATCCAATCCAGCAAGCTTCTCACCGAAGCTTACCGCCCCCGTGCCCAGAACCTCAGATCAATTGAAGCTCTTGATTCCTGGTTTTCTTACTGACCTTTGTCCTCTGCTCTCCTGCCTTTCTCCTGCCTTTCACCCCCCGGTTGATCGACTTAGTTCACTGGTTTTATAATAGCAGGCTTGGCGGTGGCCGCCTTCCAGCCTACGGCCACCACTCTTTCTCCTCCCGACACCTCCCTGCATGCAAAATCTCCTCTTGAGATATTTATCCCTCTGATAGATTTTGTTCATGCGCTCCGTATGGGGGTTTAAGGTTTTATCACTTTATTACGTTAATGAAATTTTAGGTTCTATTTTTATAAAACTAAATCCCTTTTATGTTTATTATAAAGTTTATTTTATGTTTAATTATTTATTATATACTTTAATTTTTATGAAGTTAAATTTTTATATATTATAAAGTTTTAAATTTATATTTATTATAAAATTTAATTTATATTCATTTTTAAAGTTTAACTCATATTTTATATACAGAGGTTTATTATATCTATTTTAATATAAGTCCAAACTTTACATTGGTTAATTAGTTTAAATGGGTCGTTACAAAGATCTCGAGGTGTATGGCAGGAGTGGAAGTCTACCCTTTAAGTATCACTAGCAGATTATTTCAGGTGCCCAGTTTTGTCTAGAAATGATGATGCAACAGCACCTCGAGGTCTTGAAGCCTTAAGATTATATCTACAGAGGTTAGGCTGATAGCCCCCAGTATTATTGGATCCACATCTGTATCTGTATCCCCATCCTGGTAACTTAATTGATTTCAGAGTCTGTTTACCTTGCTGATTATAACATAAGTATTAGACAAATCTGATATTTTCTATGTGAATTATTGTAGTGTATATATATGTTAAAGAAGCCAACGTCCCTATCAAAATTTTGTCTTCTTTTTATGAGAGACATTTACTGTTATAATCATATGAAAATATAATGTGTTCACTCTTCAACACAATAGATCACACATCTTTAACTATTAATGTTTTCAGGTACCCAAATATCCTGTCCTCCGGAAAAATCTGTTAGAGCTCTCCCACAGGTATGCATGCACATCGTATTAAGAGAGCTATTCTTTTATTTGTTATTTCTGCAATTCCAGTGAAGTGCTAGTAGAATGAAATAGAGATAAGAGCTATCTTCAGATATAGTGAAGGATAAGAAAAAGGACAGAGTAAGCAATTAGATTTGCAATTTCAGTTTGGAAGTAATTATGTTTTTTTCCCTGCTATTATAACAGTCTAGCAGCTCTTCCGGAGGAGGCAAAGAAAGATCTTGAGGATGCGGATAGTAGGTAATGAATTCAAGTGCACCTTATGAGATGAGATAAATGTTTTCTTTATTTGATTGGCTATATGGTTTAAATAGAATGATTACTAATTTAGAGGGGACATGTTCCATTAATTTGGTTTTTTTTTAAATGCTTCTTAGATTAAAAATATATTATTCTGTTTAAAGTGAAATTTTATATTAAACAGCTAAGGGTTGACCACAATTAATTCCTTGCTGGCCCAAGGTAGAAATGCCAAAATGTCATCTTTATCTTGTAACTCAGGGGAATCTACATCTTGACTGTTGATATCAAGTCTAACCATAACTTATTTTCTGCCTTAGCCTTAATGGCAGAAAATTTCCAGAAAGTTAAAATGTTAAACCTTCTACATTTTTCATGGAATGCTTTCCTGAATTTCCTTCACAAGAGTGGAAAATGTCCTGAGGCAAATTGTGTCCCAAAGATCTCTGCCATGTAGCTTAATCATTTGATTATTTCCCAAGAGTACTCCTCTCCCTCACAAGAGGCCTGCAAACCATACTGCATATTTTGCTTCAATCTATTTCCAATAAATAGTGGCAACACAGCAGCTCTGAAAAACATGCATTACTTTCTCCTCTTTCTGGCAAGCAATGCAAAGTTCATTTCTGCAGCCTGTTAAATGGAGTCACTGCCAGGTTCTGATATAGGGCCAGCCAAATGCAAACTGGAGAATCTATATACTAGTTTGGTATTATACATGGACTGACATCTTTTCTTTCTATATCCCTGAGAGCCGTCATTCCACGATGATTTTTTCTGCAATTGGTTGTTTGTCTTGATATATTTTTACTATGTCATAGTTCCTGTTAAATATTGTAGCTCGAACAGGTGCTCTAGCCTTGAGAGGTGTCATTGAAGCTAGTAACATAGAGGAATTAATTATATCCAAGTCCATTTAATTTTTCCTAAGTTTCCCCTAAGGGAAAATGTATTAATTAAGTCAATTAGTGGTTTTTAAATATTTCCTAAGTCTAAACTTAGGAAAAGTGGATAATTAATTGACATTAGTTGGGATAAGATCGATTTACATCTAGAAAATTGTAGAAAATTTCTAAGTTGATTTTAGCTATTGATTGGATCCTATTAACTTCTAATCGTGGTCATTCATTTGTGAATGGGAGATTATAAAGGGAGATCGAAGATCAGATCATGGATATCATTCGAGTTGGGTGAGTTTTCAGTAAGACACCAGGGGGGTTTCGGCAGCATGAAATATTCCAAATATAATTTTTGTAGAAAATTGCTTCAAAATTTTAAGCCATCAACTCCATAAACAATTTGCACAAATTGAACCACCAATTAACGGCAAAACAGGAAATAAAATCTGCAACTGAAGAGTAGACAAGTCACAAGATAAATCATGCAAAAGAACTCAGCCTTATTTTATTGATATAGAATATGCTGGAACAAGAAAATTGGAAATGGCTGAGGTGATGGCATCAAAAAAATCTACAATGGTTCTGCAGTAGGCCTCCAAAAATAAATTGATCTGCTAAAAACACTTGTGAATTCTGAATGAATTCACCAAGGGGAGAGATGGTTTCTCTCCCACTCTCACTAAATTGTTGAGATTGGTAGCTTGGGAGGTACTCCAAACCCTAGGCTAGTGGGTTTTGGAGGAATGAGCTTCACAAATGTGATTTGTGGGCTTAGAACCCAAGGTTGGGGTTTTGTACCCAAAGGTGTGGGGCCAAAACCATGAGGAGATTTTGACATGGTGTACATGGAGAATGTGGGGCATCCTTAAAGGAGGAAGGAACTATTTCAAGCACCATGAGATGCCTTGTAGAAATGGAGAAAACAATTTTTGAATATTATGTGTGGGCTTGTGGCAGTAAAGTGAAGTTGGCCTAGCTTAGGATAAGCCCTTAAGTGCAGATGTTGCCACAAGGAGAAAATACATAAATAAAGACGAGATGAGGGCTCATTCTCACATCCAAGTGTGAAAACAACACAAGTCTTCTCTAAGGCATTCGCAGGGATACGAGGCCTAGCAAAGGTGGAAAAGGAGGGTTATTTGGGTCTGTTTTCCTTGATTGATTACGTTGAGTTTGAGCAGGAGCTGCCAGCGAAGGAGGATGGTTCTGTGCTTGTAGAAGGGCTGGTTCTGTTGTATATTGTCTTGAAAACAGGCCGAGTCATTTCTGCTAGGATCCAAGCTCCTGTAGCATCCTTCTTGAGGGCTGAGAAGGTATAACAGTGGGTTAGGAGGCGTCTTTGTGACCAGCACAGGGATTGTCTTGTTGAAAGGAAAGAAGCCGCAAAATTTGCTGTCATAGACGGTCAAGGAGAAGGGATGTAATAATAGTTACAGTTAGCCCTAACCAGAGGGCCGAGAGTGCAAAACAAGGACAAAATTCCTAGGACAAGAGTGACAGCAAAAACAAGGTATGGCTTGTCTTCTTGTTGTGATGTTTCACTAGAGGATGTAGGGTCCTAGATTAGGAAATTTGGCAGACATCCTATGCAAGGAACATAAGGAATACACCAGAGATAACAATAGTCAAATCAAGTCATTCAAAGTCTGTTATGAAAGCCTTGGAGAAGGTCTAGTACAAAAGGAAAGCAGGGCTTGAAGGAAGGCAACATAGCGCAAAACTTAGAGGAGTTTTGAGGCAGTGTTAAGGGCTGTTGTAGTAGGTCAAGAAGCCCTAACTATGGGCCAAAAAACTCAGATTCTAGGGCACGAAGCAGAGTTGCATCTCAGGTATATAGTATGGTGTTTCATGTTGTTCTTTGCTAAGTGGATGAGGTCCTAGAAGATGACAGATTGAAGGTCATCCTAAGGCTGTAAGGGGGGTAGCAAGTGGATTGTCTTTGTAGCGCTATGTCAGTTGACAAGGACTTTGACAGCTGCAAGAAGGGTGAAGACTTGTAAGCTCAGGACTGATCCTCGAAGGACGAAGGAAGCAGGTCAAGGGAGCATATTACATCACAGCCCAAGCTCATTGTTGAAGAAGGATGTTCGACAATGATAGGTGTCAACTCTCCATGCCGTAAGTGTGTCTTCATCGGGCAACACAGGAAGGTGCTAGTTGGAAGAAGTCCCTAAGAGTTGTGTCCTTGAAGGACGAAGGAGCTACTAGTAGGCAAGAAGTCCCAAAGGAGCTGAGGAGCAGCAGTGGACAGTTGAGACTTCACAAACGGAATTGTGAACAGATCGACATGAGTCTCGATGTGTTGATGCGTTGAAGGACTAATGATCAGCTAGTGAGTAGTTGGCGCTGTGTTCAGTGACCTAATGGAGCTGGTTCATTGATAGAGGCAGGTTGGAGTTGCTGCAGATCGGAGCTGAGGGACCGGGCATATGTGTTTAGGACATGTGGATTGAAAGGGCTATGGAGTGCTACATCAACAAGTAGGTCATTGGTTGTTGAAGGACTAACACGAAACCCTAATTGTATGCACTTGTATCAGTGGATGTATGAGGGCCATTATCCATGGTACGTGAGCGCTAGACAGTTGTATTACAGTTTGTTAATATAACACAACTTGGCAGTTAAAATTAAAAAAAAAGTTGTCTATATTTGTGCACATGTTGATTTACAACATCCTATATTTTGTTGTGCAAAGTAGTTTGTTGTGATACTTGGATTGATAACATTAGTGATTGTATGATTCTAACCTAGACTCCAGTATTGTGGAAAAACAACATGGTATTAGAGGCAAGTTTGAAGGGTCAGTGAATTAGAGTGTGCACAACGAAGCAACTTAGAGGGAGTTGAGATTGTCTAGATCATGGAGCAGAGGGTTCAGCTGAAGACATGGATATGTGGTCATGATTGGCTTGAGAATGAGATTGGTTGTGAATTCTGGTGGATTGGTGGTGAGCCTGGTGAACTGTAGTTTGTTGTAGGGATGGTTGCCGATCATGGACTTCCTATGACTTGCCATGGATCGTTGGGACAACTCGCGAATTGCTTTGGCATGGATGATATTGCTTCATGTGATGGGCTGGGTGTTAGTAAACTAGTTTCTTCATTGGAACATGATGTTGCATATTCGAGATTGGAGGGATGCGCATGAGTTGTGTTTGATCCAAGATGATGGGTGCTTGCAGGACTGGGTTGTGGTAATGATGGCCCGGGTTCTACTGCAACTCAGATTGACCTTGTAGGACACGAGATTAGTAGCAGGCTTAGCCACAGGAGATCGTGTAGACTTAGAGGGAATCTAGCTTCAAAGGGAACAACCCTATGGAAGTGTTAGGTCTTCAAGTTCAGATGAGATGAGGTAGAGGCCCTACCAAGATAGTGTAGTTCATTCTACAAAGTATGTTGCAGTGGTGAATACCAGGTGGGCTAATATCGCCGGTGATGATGATGGAGACTTCCTAGTGTTGGCACTTGGAAGTAACTTCCTCACGAAGAGGGAGCATTGACATTAGTAGCTTGGGAGGTACTCCAATCCCTAGGTTAGTGGATTTTGGAGGAATGAGCTTCACAAATGTGATTTGTGGGCTTAGAACCCAAGGTTGGGATTTTGTACCCAAAGGTGTGGGGCCAAAACCATGAGGATATTTTGACAGTTGGCACATGGAGAATGTATGGCATCCTTAAAGGAATAAGGAGCCATTTCAAGCCCCATGAGATGCCTTGTAGAATTGGAGAAAATAATTTTTGAATATTATGTGTGGGCTGATGGCACTAATGTGAAGTCGACCTAGCTTAGGATAAGACCTTAGGTGTAGAAGTTGCCGCAAGGAGAAAATGTATAACTAGAGATGAGGTGAGACCTCATTCTCACATCCAAGTGTCAAAACAACACAATTCTTCTTTGAGGCAGCCGTAGGGATAAGAGGCCTAACAAAGGTGGAAAAGGAGGGTTGTTTGGGTCTATTTTCCTTGATTGATTAGGCTGATTTTGAGCAGGAGCTACCAACGAAGAATGAAAATGGTTCTGTGCTTGTAGGAGGGCTAGTTCTATGGCATAATGTCTTGAAAATAGGTCGAGTCATCTTTGCTAGGACCTGAGCTCCTGTAGCATCCTTCTTGAGGGCCGAGAAGGTATAACAGTGGGTTAGGAGGTATCTTTGTGACTAGCGCAAGGATTGTCTTATTGAAGGGAAGGAAGTCGTAGAATTTTCTAGCATAGACAACGAAGGAGAAGGGCTGTAACAATGGTTACAGTTAGCCATAACTAGAGGGCCGAGAGTGCAAAACAAGGGCAAAATTCCTAGGACAAGAGTGACAACAAAAACAAGATATGGCTTGTCTTGTTATTGTGATTTTTCTCTAGAGGATGTAGGGTCCTAGATTAGGACATATGGCAGACATCTTAATGCAAGGATGTTAATTTTAGATAACAATGGTATATTCTATGTATAGCACAATTTACTTCAATGTTCTTTAGCAGCCCAATAACAATATCCAATTATTTCCAGTAGCAATCACATTAACCATTAATCATATTGACAGTAAATGCATATAGAACATGAAAACAAATGCAGAAGACAAGCCAATACAAGAGGACACCAGATTTGGCGGATGCCAGGGAAAAGCCCCAATGTGGGGAAAACTCTTTGATTAAATCTTCTTATTATTATTCCATAGTTCACCAGAGAGAGAGAGAGAGAGAGTACAAAAGTCAAATAGACTATCCCACTACAAAGTCAAATCAGGCCTATCAAATTCTACAGTCAGCTGCAGTCAAACTTTAGCCCTAACCAAAAAGTCAACCTTAGTCAAAACAACAGTAAAACACCTCCATTGAATCTCGGTCAAAGGCAATCCAATTCGGCCTCCAAAGTCAACCCAAAATAGTCACAAAAAACTTTGGTCAAACTCGGTCAACCAGCGGTTAGTTCTACGGTCAAACAGGCTTGTGGTCAACGCAGGTCATACAACTCCAAAATCCTTGATTTCTATGCCAGTCAATGCGGCCTAGAGAAATTGAAATTCTACCCTCAAAACTATAGTCAAATTCGGTCAAAACAAACTCTGTCAACGCTGGTCAAATAGTCTGAAATTCTGCAATTTCGGTTTTGTGATTTAGCCCTGAAATTCTTCCTCCTAGCCGCACATGTGAGAGAGGAGAGAGGCTGCCCAAGCTATACGAACCAATTTGATGAAGAGAGAGAAGAAATGTGTGAGTAAATGATGTCCAAATGAGGTGTGAGGTCTCTTCTATTTATACACTTCATTGTGGGTGAAGAGTGTTGATTTCTGGTAGCATCAGACATGCTCTAAGTCTCAAATTTTGCAGGGAGGCTTGGGAACATGTATGAGAAAGAACCTAGAAAGCATTTTGGGAAATTTCACCCGGAGACAGTTTTATTACAATAATTAATTATTTTTAATGGGTCGCTAAGTCTAAACTTAGGAAACTAAAATAATTAATGGGTATTAATCTAATTGTGGGTGTAAATTCTAGAAGAAGATGAGGATTAAGAAGAAATGATCTTAGCCATTGATTAGCTTCTAATCTGCGCCGTTAAATGTCAACAAGAAGATCATTTAAGGAGGTTTGAGGGTCATTTGGAAAAGACACAGAGTTGATCAGTTAGATCGAATCGCTGAGCTAGAGAGCAACGCAATGATTTCGTGGTGATCATACAGAGAGGGGCATAGATAGTTTTGGTTGGAGAATCTTCTCCAGAGGCAAGAATACGCAACAAATAGGCAGAGAAAGACACAGAGGAGGCAACGCAGTGCCCAGTGTGGGTGACGTAGAGCCAAGAAGGGCTCACACAGAGCAGCGTAGTGCCTTCTAAGCAGAAGTCTGAGATTTTGTTGGGGGTTTGACGTTTTGAGCCTAGAGAGTTGAAGTTGAAGCTCCTAAGAGAAAATCGATCTAGTAGGGAGGTGACGCAGTGCCTCAAAGGCAGGCCCACGTAGTGACTGCGTAGGGGTAACGCAGAAGTAGCTGGGGACTCGTTGGTTGAACTGTCGGATCAGCCGAGACTTGTAGTGTAGAGTGAGGTAATCTCACTAATTTCTTCTGTCGAGTGATATTCTCTGTACTGGATTGCCAACAAGGCATCCAAATTTTGTATTCAGAAATTACTACTGCTTAATAATAAAAACCCTCAGATCTGCTGCATCGGTTTTCCTGCATTGGGTTTTTCCAAGGACATTTGTACAAAAATAAAGGTGTCATTGTGTTGTATCTTTTTCTATTCAGTTTCTTGTTTTGACATATTATTTTAAATAGTGAATGCTGCAATTGTATTTACTTCGATATTTACTGTAGAACACAGTAAATAACTTGTATGGATTAACAAGTGGGAGACGTAACATCAGTTTGCTGCAGTAGGGATTCCGGGTTTAGGATTTTTTACAAAGAGACATCCATTGGGCTTCTTGAGCCTACATTAAGCTGAGGCTGACCTGAACAATTTGCATGTGTGATCATAAATTCGAAATCACACTTTTGCTTGTTGAATGAGATGATTTTATACCAATCTTGGACCTCTCGAAAAGAGAAATTCAATGCAATCATCATCTCCATCAAATGAGTTGTCCAAAAGTGGAACTTGGCCCTACTTGCTAATTTTAACACTCCCTCTCAACTAGGGAGAATTCCACCTGTGAATCCATTTGTTGTCATCATGCCATCCTGTCGTCATGTACCATCTCTGTCATCTTTGCTCTGCTTTACTGAACCATGAAGTAATAATGAAGAAGCAATGATCGAGAGTGAGACACGAGACTTTACGACTCTCCACTGACAAAAGTTAGTCCAGATGTAGAACCTCAATTGGTCCCAGATCAAGTTGTTGAACACCATACATCCTAGTCATAGGGAGTACGACAGTACACGATGCATCCATCGGTAGTGCTATGGTCCCTAACCACTTTTCCCAACTCATTGGCCAAATGAGAGGTACTTCCCATGAGTCCCGGACTCCATGGGTAGGATGTATGTTGGGGCATCGACAAGAGAAGGTGAACCACTCATCCTACTCATATGCCATAGGAGAAGGTGAACCACTCATCCTGCTCATATGCCATAGGAGAAGGTGAACCACTCATCCTACTCATATGCCATAGGAGAAGGTGAACCACTCATCCTGCTCATATGCCATAGGAGAAGGTGAACCACTCATCCTATGCGTATGTCAATCGTAGGGGAAGGTGAATCACTCACCCTACACACATGTCAACCATCACGGGGTATCACCGGGGAAGGTGAACCACTGACCTTGTACATAGCGCACCTCTAGGGGAAGGTGAACCACTCATCCTATGGTTGCCCATAGCTCCAAGAAGTACCCCAAGCCCCTAGGAGCTCCCAGAGCTCAGTGTCCAACTCATGCGTGACCCTCATAGGAGGGTCTTTCCATGACTCCAAGTCTCTCTCGGAAGGCTAAGAATTTGACCTTCCCTAAGGGCTTCGTGAGAATGTCTACGACCTGTTCATCCATCCTGATGTGTTGGGTATTGCTCCCCGTTGAACCATATCTTGGATAAAGTCGTACCTGATATCAATGTGCTTGGAGCGGTCTTGGAACACGAGATTTTCTGAAAGGCGAATCCCACTTTGGTTGTCGTTGAAGATCATGGTGGTATCCAACACGTGCTCAAATAGCTCACTAAAGAGCTTCCTCAACCAAACAACTTCACAACAGGCCATGCTAGCGACAATGTATTCGGCCTTAGCAGTGCTTAGTGCAACCGATTTCTGCTTCTTGCTCATCCAAGATATTGAAGTAGATGCCAAAGAGAAGCAACACCCAGATGTGCTCTTACGATCCACCACACTACCAGCCTATTCAATAACATTATATCCATGTAGCCTCAAATTCCCGACAGTGTATCTCAAATCATAGTGGATTGTTCCCCGGAGATATCTCAAGAGATTCTTAGTAGCAATCCAATGAATGTGATGAGGCTCGACCATAAATTGATTCAACGTATTCATAGTGAAGCATATGTCAGGACGAGAGTTTACCAAGAACATCACGACCCCCACAAGTTGTCGATACTCAGAAGGATTTGCCAATGCGGGCCCAACAACACTTCCACATAGCTTCTTGAAGTTGAGTTCCATCGGGATAGGTACAGACTTGCATTCCACCATCCCACATCTCTAGAGTAGCTTCACAATGTATTTTCCTTGAGAAAGGAAAACCTCACTTGGCTTTTCCTCCACCTCCAAGCCTAGGAAGTAGTACATCAACCTAGTCCTTCATCTCGAATTCGGAAGCCAACTCCCTCTTGCATTGATAAATGAGAGGGTCTACACCTGTTAGAAAAATATGATCCACATAAAGGAACAGAATGAGAGGCTTGTCCTTTTCAACCTTGAAGTACAGGTTCAGGTCAACTTCACTCCTTGTAAAACCCAACTTCATAAGATAGCTATCAATTCTCTCATACCAAGCCCCAGGGGCTTACTTTAACTCATAGAGGGATTTCTTCAACCTGCATACATGTGTCTTTCGATCTTGAACTTCGAACCCTTCAAGTTGCTCTACATAGACTTCCTCCTTAAGTGAGCCATGCAAGAAAGCATTTTTGACATCCATTTGGTGTAGGTTCCATCCTTGAGAGGCAATAAGAGCAATGATGGATCAGATAGTGGCGTATCAGGCAACCAATGCAAATATCTCATCATAGTCCACTCCTTCCTTTTGAGAGAAGCCTCGAGCAACGAACCTGGCCTTGAACTTAGCAACACTCCCATCAACTCCATGTTTGATTTTGTAAAGCCATTTTGAAGTGACCAGAAACTTGTCCTTGGGTTTAGGAACCACATCCCAGATATCATTCTTCATGATCGATTCATATTCCTCTTTCATCACATCCTTCCAAACTTGGTGCTTCACTGCTTCTTCAAACGTACATGGCTCAAATTGAACAATGGTACTCGTAGTAGCTAAGTACCCTTGGTACCTATTCAACTTCTTACTTTCACGAAATGCCCCCCTTGGTGCAACATGTCTTTCAACATCTTCGAGAGTATCTTTGAGCCACACAGGTCTTTTCCTTGAGGTAGAGGGCTCACCATGAGGTGGATCAATGGAATCCATCGGGCTTTCAACATTGGGTATTGGATCATCTGTCGGAGGTTCATCCTTCTTTCCTGCATCATCATCATTATTCTTCCTAGGAATAAGGAGATCTTTGACTTTCCCAAGGGAAAAATCCTCATCGAAGGTGACATCATGACTTATTTCCAGTGTGGAAAAAGTCGAAGTCGGGATTAATTCGGCAAGGGTCCAAAAGTTGAAAAACTCGGCAAAGTCGGGAGTTTTTCGAAAAAGTCGGCAAAAAGTCGGCAAAATTAAAAAAACACAAAATTATTCATTTTTT
>APFE031293834.1:0-11801 GCA_000404065.3 Pinus taeda
AAGGTCCTTAACAGTCGAGCTTGCTTGCGCATCCTTATCAGTCAAGCACCTAAAGGTCCTCTCCTTAGATTGAGAGCCTACTTACGCCTCCTCTCCTTAGATTGGCAGCAACCAAAGTTCCTCTCCTTGTCAGTCGAGCCTGCTTACGCCTCCTCTCCTTAGATTGAGAGCAACTAAAGTTCTCTCCTTGTCAAGTTGAGCCCTGCTTACGACATCCTCGGGTGGAGGTTTTTTCACATATTTCCCTACTATTGCATTTTCAGGAGCACACAGCAGGCTCGACTGATAAGGACTTTAGTGCTCGACCATAAGAAGAAGAAGGAGCGGAGGTTTTGAACATATTGACAACGCCTCCCACCAATAAGTCAATTAATGCATAATGAAACATATATAATCTATTTCATTCATTATATATGTAATTACGTTGTTGGTTTCTAAATCTTAATATATAAGCTTCATTTACCATAATATAAATAAAAGAAGGAATAGGAATTCAATATCCATAATATCAAATGAAATGAATGAATAGGAACACACTGTGCTTTACGAATAAATAAAACGTGAGCTGGTCAAATACGAAGGCTGGGAGAACACAACTGCTTTAACTAGATCAACTGCTGGTGCCTATACCCTGGCTTCTTACTCTCCTCTACTGGGCAGACTACTCTAGATCTTATAAAGCTGCTTGGTTGTTAAAGCCTTTCTTTCCCGGCTTTGCTTATGGCTCTGATGTGAATAGAACCGACCGCTGCTTATGGATTCGGATCTTTTGATAGGGATTTTGGGTAGAAGGAACCGTGCGAATGGAAGCTGGCTAGTGAGATGGTGGTGGGTGCTGAGAACGATAACTGGCTATGGAAGTAGTGGCTGCTTCTGGACCTTTAGCTCTAGCTACTACTGTTGCTGGCTATGTTGTTGGCTCTATGAATAGAAGGGATGTTACCTTCGAAATGGAAGGAAATCTACCTAAGCTACTGGTGGCTTTGGATCTCTACCTGGTGGTACTGGAAGGGGTGTGGGAAAAGGTGCAGGCTCTCTAACTAGAAGGTACGCTACTAGCACTACTGGAAGGTACGCTAGCTAGGCCCGATATGATGGATTTTGAACTGGGAGGGATGCTGACTCTGTTCCTACCTATGCCCTTGACTCTCCCGCTCTTGGGGGTGTTGCTCCCTTAGGCCCAGGTTGGATACGAAAACCGGTTGGGTAGGGCAGTCAAGCTCCAGTCCGCCCTGGTTAGGCATGCTATAGCGGAGTGAAGCACGACGATACCCAGCCAGATCTTAGGGACAAAGGGAAAGCTGATCTATGGATGGATTCATTTTATTGAGTGATACGTGGAACCGAACGAAGAAAAGTAGCTATTTATGGATTTGCCATAAAAAAGTCATTCCAACACTACTAGGTGCTAATCCTGGAACACATAATCTAGGAACACGTGCCAATGCTGGAACATCACACGCGCAAATGCGAAACTTTACTACTTGGAACAATGGCATATTTCGGAACAGGGAGACTGACCAGAAAAGGAGCTATTATATAAAGGGGTGTTGCACGCTATGGAACCCGAAAAACAGCTGCTCGATATCAATCAATTGGCTCTACCTTTTTCCCTTAATGTATAGGCACCACCCCCTCGCCTAGATTCAGATCCAAGTCCAAATACGGATGGTCGAGAGCCAGTAGCTTATTCCGCTGATCCAATCGAAGAAGCGCTAGTTTGAACCGTTTATGAATAACCAGCACTTTTTCCCCCTCCATTAGGTATCTTAATCCTTTCCTTAACGGATCGCCTCCATGACACTCATTCAGTCAATTGCATGAGTTTGTGATTTGTCAATATGTCATACGGCCAGCGGTGGGTGTGTCCAAATATCTACTATTTTATGTCCCGTGTGAAAATGAAAATATAGCCATG
Source organism: Pinus taeda (assembly GCA_000404065.3). Lineage (NCBI taxonomy): Eukaryota > Viridiplantae > Streptophyta > Pinopsida > Pinales > Pinaceae > Pinus > Pinus taeda. Next base: position 1,919 of record APFE031293834.1, read on the forward strand.
CTAAATGTGCATGTGATCGCCACAGGTGTTACGAAGGTGGGTCGAACCCTCCCTGCGTAATGGTATATAAGGAAGCATCCAAGATTGAAACCCGGTAGATGCCTAGTATAAGCCCTGTCCCGCGATATGGAGTATGCACATAAGGTGTATGCCTGGCTCCGATGTGATGTCTCGCTTAGGTGTCTATCCGTACTGTATGAAAGAATAGCGGAATGTGAAGGTTGCAGCAAAGCCATTTCAATAGACCCCCCTATGCCACGGAGGTTGGGACCAGAAAGAGCTTCGTATATACAAAGGTAACTTCACACTGGGGAAGAAAAGAGAGCTTTCAATGTGACTGGTCGACACAAAGACCTAGTAGGAGATCCATATGAAGATACGGGTGCGAGGCCAATTGATGGGGGGGAAGTTCCAATTGCAATGATTATCTGCAGTCTTTGTCAAAGCAGCATAGTCAGTCCTACCATAAGCATAGGTGGTTGAAGCAGCAAAGTCAGAGCTAGGAGCATAGCCATTTCTAGTCGCAAATCTACCACTTCGCTATGCATCCCTTCCTATTCGATAGGGAAAGGCAAAGCCTGTGGACTTCATTGCAATTATTAGATTCCTGGGCAGTTCAAAAGTCTTTTCTGAAGTTCTTGCCCTAGGTCCTTGGCTAGTCATCTCTGAATTGACATTCTTTCCTTGCACTAGGGAGCGCAAGCCCCTCCGGAACCTTCCTTCTTTTCAGTAAGTAATAATGACTCGTATCATGTATATAGCCTAAAGATGAGGACACCATAACACGTGAAACAGGGTCTAGTTGAAAGCCCGGCATGCATGCGTAGATTAAGAGTGCTAGAATCTAGGCAAGCAAAGGCCCCCACTTACCTGCCTGTGCTCACAGGAGTGTCGTAGGAGATGAGCTATATGAAGGATTTGAAGAGCAGAAATATAGGGTTTAACCTCAACATTTCCCCCCTCTGATTCAACTACCCTCTCCTCAGGGAGCCCATCATCAAGTAGAGACGGGAAGGGTGCCTTTGGTTGGCCTGCTCCAGGATACGACTCAGACTTTCACTCAATTCAAGGTGGAGATGCGCACTTGCTATTAGATACGATGAATGTGATAAGTATGTGATCGATCGATAGGTGGATTCGTTATGATGGCCTGCTACTACTTGGTTGTGCATGAATAGGTTAGGTCTATGCTGCTTCATACTCTTTACCGCTCTAGTTTGTGTATCCCATAGCTTGTACCTTGCTGTTTAGAGGCGCTTATTGGTCATGTGCAAGTTAGTTTCCTTTTTTTTTGTCAGGTCTAAGTGTCAATTTGATCTCCACCGACCTTTTTAGAGATCGTCTGCTTCTTAGGCTCGTCCCCCATACAAATCTCAGAGAATCGACCTTGTTTTATAGTGCTGAAGGGCGAAGACCCCAGTTGTGCTCCCAGCATCTAGGCTCTTAATTGTCATCTAAATATTGAAGTTTTTTATGTTTGTGCTCCTGCAATAACAACTTGGAGTCCATATCATGGTTCAGATCACGCTGCGGTACTATTGATTGTTATTGCTCCAAGAACTGACCGAACGCTAATAGGGCATTTGATTTTATAAAGGCCTCTCAGACGCTTTCTATACGTCTGCCTTGAATTAAATGACCTTTTCTACCTACGCGACACTTCTCCTCTTTTTGGTGCTCGGCCGGTTGTACCTTTCCATATAGATTTGGCCCGTCAACTGGCTTTGAGGAGACATGCTTAAGAGCCCTTACTGATGGCCACGAAGTGAGGGAATGAGCTTGGTGCCGAACGAAGTGAGATCCACCTCGATAGCTAGTCTGCGGGCTGGTAATCATCCAGAGCTAGTTCGTTGGCTGCTTCCTTGACCAGACCATTAGGCCGGCTCTTAATAGTATTGGTGTGGTGGCCGTAATAGCTACTGTACATCTTTGTGGCCGCCTCCAAAGCCACCTGTACCACATAATGAAATTAGTTTCTTTCACCTTCAGCTCCTATACACGCTTAGATAAGGAAGTATACTTACTTATGCTAATACAAAAGCTGGTAAACCTACTAAGCAATAGTTGGTGCGCTAGCAATGCTTCAAAGTTCCCACCCAATAAGAAATTGATTCCTTCTATGAATCTTCCTCTCAAGCAGTTGGTAAGACTGAATCGTATTCTGGAAAGGCTCGGCCGGACCGGATCTGAGTACGGGTATGTCTGACTTCAACTTCATAAGTAATTGAGAAGAAGAGCAATCTCATGAAATAAAGAGTCTCCGCCCCCACCCCATTGTAGTCAGTTAGTTGGTTCTGGGGATTAGATTCTATACGTCAAATTCATGCCCCACCCCCAACTATATAAAGAAAGCCCAATGGTGTCTGCCCGGGATGACATTGAATATATTCGTGCCGGGGCTTTTGGCTCTTCCTAAATGGCACGTGTGGATAGCTAGCGGACAATGCCGCTATTATAGCAGTCAGTAATTATGCGCTTTTCTGCCCTCGATGACGAAGTAAATAAGTAAGTGACTGCTGGTCATGATGCGCAAGCAGGCTCGACCATAAGGCCCGTAGGGATTTTCGCTCACCTTCCCCAAAGAAGTGAGGGACTCGGCCGAGGTTATGAGGTCGAGGAGAGGAATTATATATACGTAATTACGCATCGAGAAACGGAGTAAATCGAGTAAGTGTTAGAGATTGATTGATTGAATGGCTGGCATCGTATGCATGATACAACGTTCTTACCCTTAGACCTTACTTCATTTGGTGTTTACTTACTACCTGCCTACCTGTCCGACCTATTACTCTACCTTGGATTAATTTAGCGCTTAGTAGGTACCACTATTTGACCTCTTAGAAGCAGAAGCAGGACGGAATCTGACTTACCCTTACCTTTAGACCTTCACCCCAGACCCCAGTACCAATCAGCCTGAATCAATACCTACTAGTCTTGGTTCCTTCACTGGAACTAGGTTGATCTGAATCTGATTTCCTCTATTATTTTGGATCAGCAAGCAGACATCAAACCTTTCTTTACCTTACCTCTTTCTTCACTTAAGTGTTTCCTAATTACCCTATACCAATCGGATGATTCGAGCGCTTAGGCAAGTACGGGACAGCTAAGCTCCGGTAAGGTTGCTTGCTTGTAGGTTAGCTAGTGTGGTTTGTAGTGGACGGTTAGATTGTTTGGCTGTATGGTTTATTTCTCTGTTCCCTTACCTCATGAACAGCCTCTTTCCAGCCCACCTACGTTCGCCTTCAGACGTTCATCAGAAAGAAGGAAACATACGTTCACCATCCCACCAACCAGCAGCTCTCCAACCAGCTCTACAACCAGCCAGCCCAAATACCACTTTATATATGTAATTCCGCTTTAGGCTATCATAATAGATCGTAACAGAATCTCGTATATAGAGAGATAGTCTAAAAGGGAAGGGAGGGTTTGGCTTTAAGGAAGACATGGCAGCCTAAGCAAAGTCGTCGACAATGAATAAGGAGAATTCAGTGTCTTGTCTAGCTCTGCTTTCAACCTGATTAGAAAACAAAATCTAGTGTTTCGGATCAGATCAGCAATCTCCTGACCGGTTACTGTCAAGTAGTTATCCCAACCCTTCGCTAGATTGAGGGGAATAAATCAAAGCGAAATTACATATATAATAGCAGATTGGATTCGATACCGTAATTACATATGTAATTCATGAAAAAAAGAGATCCTAATCGGATCAAATCTCTCTCATTGAAATGGAAATTTAGGATGAAAGCCAAGCTCTCTTAGTAAGGCCCGAAGGGACTCGGTCGAGGTTACGAGGTCGAGGAAAGCTATCAAAATCATTCTTACTATCGCGATCCGGAGCGTCGCGGTCACTGTACCATGATCCAGGTTGGTAGAAATTAGCTTGGTCGGGATTGCCCGCCTACCGGATTGGGGATCATCGAATGACACTCACACATTGATCGAAACCACTCCTTCGACCCCCAATCTGACACTCATCATGGATCCGGTCAAGATCAACGCTAAGGAAACCAAGGAACCAAGAAGGAGCTAACCATCGGATGCCAACAAGCAAGCAAAGCCTTATCGACCAACACACAACAAACACTGGATACTCCTTCCCTTCACCCTCATCATGCACTACACTCCTAATCCTCGTGCCCCCAAGACGATAACAAGGACACACCGCAAGGCAACCTCCTTGATCGGTATCTGCACCCTTGCGGACCATTTCCCCGGCATCACGGCTACGCAAACCTACAACCATATGGCTGGGACGAACCTGGGTCATTCTCCTGATAAGGTAACCCCTATCAGGATGCGGAAACAGGCTCGACAAGGGGCCGCCATCAATAGACCTGCCCACCGGAAGACCTAGCACCTGCCCTTACTAACCACTCGCTTAATGAATCGCTTAATGGGTACTGCTACAGACTTCTACGGGATGGGATGGAATTAAACAACCTTACCTTACCCTTTCTTACTCCCCACCACACACCACATAACACCTTCACTCCGTACCCCCTATACGCCTTAGATTAGCGATACAGCATTCACAGGCTTTTGAAAACACTTGCTTAATTAAGACTTTTGGGGTACAGCAAGCACTTAGAACAACCTTGACTATGAACCCTTTACCCTACATTGATATCATTCCCTTTACTTCAGTGTTTCCAATAACCCCCCCCATATTTCTCTTTACTTACCCATAGATGAATTCAACCTAGGTCACAATAATCAAAGAAAAATCGAAGGAGTATCCAAGTATGCAGGTTTAGCTCAGTCTCAGTCTGATGAGGATATAAAGTGGCACAAAGTGATAGGGTAAGGAATCAAGGCAACTCAAAGGGATCAAATGTCAAAGGAGGAAAAAGTATCAAGGAGAAAAAGGAGTGTATATTACAGAATCTCCACTTAGACCTCTCCTACCGTAGCCATTGCTTATTCTCCCCCTTTTTTCTCTTTACCACTTGATCGATCTGCCGCTGAACAATGACTGAACAGGTTAACACTAGACTGCTGGGCTTAGGAAGGACAAGCAGATGCTATTTTTCTGCTTGCTATGTGAAAGCTGCCTACACCTCCGTTGTTGTTGGTTGTGCAGCTGCTTTCATCGTTGCCACAGGGCGGGGAAACAGACTGGCACTGGGACTGGTGGGTTGATGGATTGATTCACTGATGGACGGGGAGTTGTACGGATGCATGTCTGGATACCGATTGGGATTGATGTTGGAATTGATGCTGGCTGAGATGCGGGCTGGGCACAGGGAAGGAAGCTGGCACTGTTGGGACTGGCCGGAGATACGACACATACATTGGTTTAGATCCCACCTAACACTTATATATGTTCTATGTTCATTATTCATTTCGTTATCTTTCGTTATCCAGATGGTTGTGACTGTACGCTTAGCTATGATACTGATACGCCACTAACCATGCTGCGGCTTCTTCCCGAAGGTATAGGTTGGACCCGCAGAAATAGAAAGACAGATGCCCGCATCCAACTGTCCCCACGCAAGGTGAAACTGTGCGCGCAAGAGCTATGGATTCTTCGAGGAATAGGGGTGAGGCAGCATTACGGGCCATCAATGAATTATGGTTAAACCTTTACTACTCGCTCTGTTGCTATAGGATATGAAACCATAGAATCTGCTTACTTCGCTGGTTCTGCATCTGGATTGGAAATGAAAAGGACCGAAACCTATGCTTCTAGGTAAACTCAGTCCACGCCTTACGCGGTTAAGTCAATTATATACGTAGTAAATGTAAATGGTGCTTTTTCCGCCTTGGCTACGCTTGCCTTTGCTGGTGGTGGATCAACTGCCTCTGCCCCTGCCCTTTTGATTGGTGTTGCTAATGATGCTCGGGCAACAGGATCTGGAGAACGATCTAGGGAACGAACTGAATCTAAAATTGATGGAACATAATCTACGCCTGGAGTTGGAGAAATATTACAAGTTATTTGAACCAGATACCTACCTGGCCACTTCTTGGGTAGATGACTTCAACAGGGATAAAGACAGCAGGAAAATACTAGTCAAATGGTGGGATGAGGGTATAATATTTCAAGTTAGAGCCGATGGTTTTTCTCCTTCTATTCACCTAAGAGAGCCATACATTTATGTTGTTGCTATGGTAAGCAGGCTGCTCTATGGTGAACCAGATGCCACGCATGTGAAAGAAGCCGAGGTCCCATTAATATACACTGTTTTCAAGCAAGGATCACTTTGAAACTGGGCAGCAATCCTCAGACACACAATGAAGCAGGCAATACTCAGAGCCAAGGAGCATAGCCCAGATTCCCCTCCAACCTTTTATATGGTTTCGTATTTCTGAGATATCATATGTGCTAATCACCCTTTTCCAAGCATGGGATGGGTATGGAGCATCTCAAACATCCCTGTACAGGTATACTGTAATGATCTGTGGGAGAACAAGTACAAAAGACAGTATGCAAACATTTGTTATCATTTCTTTGCACAGGCCTTTGAGCTAATATTAGGTAAGCCAGCACCGATACTATCTGATGAAGCCATGCAAGTGCTCAGCAATATAGGAGACTGGTACATTGAAAAGGACTTTACCTATATAAGAATCTATGGAGCAACAGCAGCCCCACACTTACTTCCCAAGTTTGTGCTTGAGAGGCTAGTGCTAAGAGAAATTGCATACCAGACTATATTGCATGGATTCAATGCATTCTTAGTGAAAGAAAAGCTAAAGTCCTTCATCAGTTATTCTCTATACATTGGTCGGCCTCAGCATAATAAAGCACATAATAAATGGCTTAAACAACTGCCTATGCCTTTGCTACGGGATTAACTGCTGCATCTGCCTCTACGGTAGCTTCCATTCGGTCAATGAACTTATCTAGGTCTACATCTTATATAATGACGGAAGGATCTGGATATTGAATAGGGCCTATAATTGCTCCTGGGTGCGGATCTCGTCAGTCTGGGTCTAGATCACGAAGGTCTGGGTCTCGATCCGGCACTGATGGAAGGTATGCTGCTGGTACTAGATCAAGAGCTTATACACGTGCTTAAACAAGGTAAACTAGGTACGATGCTACTGGTCCTACTTATTGGTCGACAGAATCAACAGCTTAATCTAATGGTGGTTAAGCTGCTACTACTGGGCTGGACCCGGATATCATTAGCTCAGCCCAACTAGGAAGAGATGTTCAAACCTCTGCCTCCTGAAAATGGCCAAATTAGTAGAATGCATAAGCATGCTCGACTATTAAGGCCGCCATCGTGCCCCCGTCAGGGTGAGGTACGAATGCTCGACTATAAGGCCGCCATCGCTCGACATTAAGGATAGCGCAAGTAGCCGACTGTTACCCCCAACCAATAATAAACCCTGACCTTTAGTGCTCACCATAATACCTTTAGTCTCGATGATAAGGACCCTTTGAGGGGGCCGACTGATAAAGAGAGGAGAGGATGCTAGAGCAGCCGACAGTAAAAGGAGAGACCTTTATGCTCGACTGATAAGGACCCTTTAGGGGGCGACTGATAAGGAGAGGAGGATGCAAAAGCAGACTTCGACTGTGAAACCCCCAACAATAAGTAAAGCCCCTAAACTTTAGGTGCCTCGACCTTAAAGGAGAGGGAGAAGAGAGTGAGATGTTCAAACCTCCGCCAAGGATGTGTAGACCGGCTTCGATAATGAAAAGAAGAGGATCGAAACACGCTTGCCACCCTTAGTTACTTATTTGAGAGGGCCACCCAATAAGCATCAAGAAACCTCCCGCATCGTTTTTTTCAACGCTCCATAATCATATGCGTGAGGCCCTTACTTCTTCAATAGGGGTCACTCACTATTAATATGGTGAGGGTTATTAGATAGAATTTACCACCCCAATACGCTAGGAGAGGAGGTAGTAAGGGAAAATAAGCCTTCTTACCCGTACTCATTCAGCTAATCAAGTCAGTCAGAAAGGAGGAGGTTTCATTCACCTACTTAAGAAGCTAAGAAGGTTGGGAAAAGGAGGTAGTAGTTGGAAGAAGACTCACCTACTTATTCAACCTCACATAGAAGGTTTCACTCACCTACCTACTTAGAAGGCTTATAGGGAAGGTATAGTAGAAGCCTATCCTTACCCACTACCTAAGAAGGTTTCACTCATCTACCCACTCATCTAATTAAGAAGCTTAGAAGGAGAGGTAGTAGTTGGAAGGAATAAGACTGAAGAGAAAAGAGATAAAGACAAGCTCCGACTTAAGCTAAGGAGGGAAGGCAGGACCACAGCTAAGGTCTGGCTTAAGCTTTAAACAACTATCTGTCTGTAGCTCCGTAGCTTTATAGATCTGAGCTATGTCCAGGCCCACTCCAAATTATGGTCCCTAAACGTAGCTTTATAGCAGGCGGCTAGGCTTTAGCTTTCAAAAACCTATGCTACGGCGTCTTCGGTAGGGGAGGAGATGACAGATTCATATCGAATGTTGAGGAAAGGGCATCCGTTTACGGCGTGGGATAGAGCATGGTGAAAGCTGCTGGATCGTATCCCATCTCAGCTGGGGATCGGTTTGCGGCAAGGGATGCATAAGGTACTGCCGGAAAAGAGAAGAGGGCTAGAATGAGAGGAGCATCGAATCGAGATTAGTCCAACACTTATGGGTCAGGGGTATCGGTTCATGATATGCCAGTCGATAATCCCTTCCTTGATTGGATAACCAGCATAGTGCTTTTGTTGTTCATTCCCCCTCGCCTATGGGATCGGATGGATGAGCGTGCTATCTTTTCTCGGGTTGGGTGGAATATCAAATCATCAGCTTTTCGTCCAGACAATATCTATTGACAGTAGGAGATCCAATCCATTTTGATATGGCAGGTTGTCGATCGCATACTTTCTTTTGACAGCTTGAGCGTTGGCAGCCTTACCGATCGATACCGAACAGGAGGTCCTACAGATACTCACAGGGAGGGACTAATCCAATGGGAAGCACTCTTCGAACCTATCCTCAGTGAGTGCATGAACCTCACAATGATACCAACAACAAGGAATTCCTACAACTAGACTACCACTATAAGGACTTGACTACTAGAGACTGGCCTCTATAATGAGACTCTTGAGAACTCTTGGTCTTCTTTTCTCACTAGAGCTGACAGTAGGAGCTATTCACTAACCAGGGCCATAGAGTAGGGCAACGGGGTAAGGGTTCTATTTCACAGGTGAAACCTAAACCTAAACACCCTTCTCACCATATATAGGGAACCGGAGGAAGAACCTTGAAACTATAGTGGGCCCTACCTACCTAACCCTTAGAACAGAGAGCAATGAGTAGTAAAGATACATATCCTACACAAGCAAGGAGTTTCACCATGATGACCTACATTCAAGACGTTGTCACCCTACCCATGGCGCCCAGGAACCACCTATTGAATTGATAGCGGCCTAAGGAAAGAACCCTCAGGAAAGCATAAGCGGGGTCAACAGCGGAGCGAGCGATATATTAGATAGCTTAGAGCTCCCTCACTTTAGGGGGAAGCTCAACCACCGTCCCTACTCCTCATAAAACTAGGAATCAGAGAGAGATTGAAAGTCCTTATGCCATGTAGCATATATAATATCATCAAAAAAAAAGATCTATTTTATATGTCATTACGCATCAAAACCTCCGCTCCTAAAATGGCAAGATAGGCCCGGTAGGGACTCATATTCATATGGTGGGATCTTTAGGTGCTCGACCAAAGCCCCCACCCATAATAAATTGAGAGAAATATGTTCAAACATCCGCCTCCTCTCCTTATCAGTCGAGCCTGCTTGTGCATCCTGAAAATGGCAAAATAGGAGCTAAAAGTTCAAAAAGCTCCGCCAAGAGAAAATGGCAAATATTACGGTTTAGCAGACAATACATATATGGGCATATGTCATTACGCTTGCTTATCAATGCATATATGG
>APFE031293840.1:0-15171 GCA_000404065.3 Pinus taeda
TAGTTGTACTTTGGTGGATTTTATGCTTGTAGTTGTCTCGGTCTTTGCATGTGTAGGTGTCCGTTCGCGAGGATCGCTAGGATTGTGACCTGTTGAAGCAAGGGAGCCGGAGGGTCAACTCTACTTCGTAATCTACCTTTTAGTATACAACTAGGAACTTTCATAGCAGCGTGAATTGATTGTTGCTAGACCCATTTTGGGCTAGTGGGATCACCTCTGTCCGCAGAGGGGATTTACCTGTTTAACACCTCGCATACTCTAGCTTTTTTACATTATTGTAGATGTTTAACAAATTTGTCTTGTCATAAAAGAATCTTAAGGTGCCCCTGTGAAAAACTCACCAAATCCATACTTTACATCAAAGATAAATGTGTCCCATATCATCATAGGATAAAAACCATCATAGATCAAATCTTCAACACTGGTTTGTATATTCCCTGTTAAATGTGGCGCATAATTGAATTTCTTTCGCGTGTCATTTGCCTCATTTTCATGACAAACAACATTTTTCTCATCAATATGTTTGCATGTTGTATATATTAGAACAACATCATTTGGTCTAAGAGCAAGTTGTCGCATAATGATGACATTGGCAACCAAATTAATGTTGTTACGTGGAAGACATTTTTTAGTCGTAGATTTAAGTTCAAGTACCTTACTGACTTGTACATGATTTGGACCATAAGCACACCAATATCTATATATCAAGAATTTACAACAAATTAAATAAAATATTTATGAATGTTTAACATAGTGAACTTCAAATCAAAATTATATATATATATATATAGAGAGAGAGAGAGAGAGAGCGAGCGAGAGAGAGAGAGAGAGAGAGAGAGAGAGAGACTCACATAACATATTCTAGATATGTTAAAGAATTTATCTTCTTGATATCCTTCACATCTTTACTTCGTCGAGTTTTAGCAACAAATTGAGTAGGTGCACTTTCCCTCAACTTCTCTCCACTTATAAAATCCTCAAGTCTACAATATGGAATAATTGCAACTTGATCTCCCTTTTCTTTTTTCCATGTCAAATCTTCCACTGAAAACTTTGTCGTTCCATCTAGGTCCTCAACCTCCAACTCATTAATAAGGTCCCACTTCTTCATTCTTCAAATCCCTATACAAATAAGAATATTTAGCATCATGTTATGAGACAAAGGAGGACAAATAGCAAGGATTATGACAATTTGGACCATGCCCTCTTAAATGCAATTAAAATCCCTTCAGAAAACTTAATTTCTTACTATTCATGTAGGCAATGCATTAAGTTCTTACAAATCTCTTTTTTGTTATCACACATGATTTCTAACATCATAGAATTCAATGCACCGGTGGTGAGCAAAAGGGATAATTTAATTATTTGAAGATCTTAGTTGGAGAAGGTATGTTATGTTATCCACAATTATTACAAGCAAACTATTGTATTAGAACTTTATTATGTTTGTGCTTATGATAGTCTAGTTGCTTCCTTACATATTGTGTACTCAGTTCTTATTTGAGTTCATTGACTTGGTTAGATACCAAGTCATTGATAATATTTGTTGGGCTAATATATTACAAAAATTTACAATCAATTCAGTAGGAGCTCAGATCATCCTATTTTTTCATTTTTCGACAATTTTGGGTTGCTTGTATTGATTCATTGAACTTACCTATTTGTTTCTTGTTTAATTTGAATGATGTGTTCCCTCCATATGCCTCAAATATTTTGAAAGTGATTCATGCAACTACACCTTTTTGGATCTTTTTACTACAACTAGATAAATCCTTGTCATATGTTTTAGTTGTCTGGAGATTTCTGTTTAGAATGTGCTCACAAGAATTTTCTCGTGGAAATCGATTAAAATTATAGCGATCTTTCACTATCATTGTAATAATATGTTATTATTTACTATGCAACACTTTCATTCTCAAATAAAATGAAGAACTTTCAAATTGGGGCTTGGGGATTTACTTCTTTTGTGACATCTCTAGTTTGGATTGTTTACAACAGTGTGGAATTGAGAAAAACTTGAGTCACATTGCCATTTCACTTTAGGAGAATAGAGACAATATAAATCCTCTCCAGTTACCTCAATTATAATATGGGCCCATCTAAAATTACCTCTAAATATCACTTATAGTGATTACAAATACAAATGCATATCAACACCCATTTTCTTTTTAAAATAAAACACTTAATGAATAAAATACTTAATAGCTTTGCCCCAAGGGCCAATTGGCCGATTCCCCATTGTTGAGTACCTCGCTAATCGGGAGGTCACATGGTCAATTATCCTCGACGGCCTTAGGGTTATGCCCTGCTAGTCTGGTCGACGAGCTTTAAAATATTCCCTTAGGGGTTGATTTGCCCATATTTAAAAAAAAAAAACCAGGGGCTAGATCAACTGGTTGAGTTCCCGTTGTTAAGTGTCTCGCCGATCGAGAGGTCACAAGTTCAATTCTCCTCGACGCCCTTGGGGTCAGGCCCTGCTAGTATGCCTGAAGGGCTTTAAAATATTCCCTTCGAGGTTGATCTGCCTAGATTTTCCATGGATGTACTGGCCACCCATGAACCACCTCTAAAAAAAAAATAGCTTTTTAAACCAGGAAGAAAGCAGATTACACATTTATCCTAATTTAGGCTAGTTCTTACAAGAGAGTAATAAAAATATGTTGCCTATGGTTGGTGTCTTAGGTGTATATATATTATTTTGTAATTGGAAATATGGTGTTTGGTATCATCATATCTTAACAAACAATAAAATGTTGGTCCAAGTTGGCTAAAGATTCATTATTTCCTACAACCTACAGCCTGCAAACTTAGTCCAACTGCACCTCAACATCATAACGGCAACATGTCACTCAATATTTATATTAATTTATAAAATCACACAAAAATAATTCAGATGGTGTTAGGATGCATAATGCTCTATCACAGTCGTCTAAATCCTTGGGTAGCATGCCTTCATCTACATATTTGTGGGTTTTCATATCCAAGTTGTAGCATGCAAGTAGTAGTCTCTATGTTCATGTCTTCACGTTGTTGTCTATAATAGAAATTCCTTGGTGCAAGAATCTTATTGCAATTTTTTTCCATTGTTGTAATCATAAAAACTACCATTTCTTTGACTAATGTCTCCATAAAGTCTATATGCAACACCCTCCTCCCACATCTACCCAAGTAATTGTCCAACCAAGGTAAACATGTGACGAGAGGCTACTATGATGCGATTCAACCTCCTAGGTGACCTTAAGGAAGTGGAATCGACATAAAAACACATCAAACATAACTTCCAGATCAGTAACAACACTCCAAGGAGCCATCCCAACCACTCAGGTATCATGCCCCTAGGTGCCACTAAGTTTTTAAGCTATTAAACCTCTATACACTCCCATGTTATGGATGCTCCTACAAGCTTGCATGCCTTCATCCAAGTACTATTTCTAGCAAACCTGTGCTAGAGTCTGTGAGATTTAAGGCACTTTTCCAGCCGATAATTTTTTCCAATGCCCAAAACTTCTTGTAGCTTTCGAAATCCATTAAACACATGATGAAAAGAATAAGAAACCAAAAGCAAACTCCGAGATTAGGCTTGACCATCCCCAATCGGGACTGACATTCTGTCAAACACTTGGCATCAATGCAATCTACAGGTGTAAACATGTCTAAGCATAGGATTCTCATACTTATCTAGAAATCACTAAGAAGCATTGATCCCTTATATCATTAGTTGCATTATCATCTATTAAGTCATAGACACATTGTTCATTCATCTACCAACAAAACATGAGGAAAGACATTCATCATCACTGTCATAATACATGCTTATAACCAACATAATAGCAAAAAAAATATCAAGGATACATCAGCCATAAAATCCACATATAAACCAATACATTTATACATAAGATATCAAGGAGAGAACCTCTTATTAATGAATGCAAAATCTAACCTAGGATGGGACTAACACGTTCCACCCAACCATAGAACGGTTGAGCCAAATCTCTCTTCAGCCAATCACCCTTGTGCCATATTCCAAGCATGAATGTGGGGCTCAAACCAAAAGAACCAACTAGGGCATCCTGAGGCTAACCCACCTCACCCTCATCAATAAAAACAAAGCTTTACCGTAATCCATCTCGGATCACTAGGCCAACAAAATAAACATGTAATAACAGGCTTTACCATAATCTCCACCAGATCACTAGGCCAAAACAAGCATGGATGCCACCAAATTCTCTACCTACATCGTGAGGATTTTTCCTATCTCATAGTCTCTCATTCTTTATCATAATACACATCGGATCACTAGGCCCTAAACTGAGATCCACTCTCTAAGCTTTACCATATATCCCATCTCGGGATTACTAGGCCCAATGGAGAGAAATCCACCTCTTGGCTTTACTGTATATCTATCCCGTCATTCACCAGCAAGGATTCCTAGGCCCACCAAGGCACACAATCGTGACTTTACAGCAACCCACGGTCTGGCTCAAGGGTCGCTAAGCCAGTGGCTTTACCGTGATCCACAGTCTAGTTCAGGGACCACTAGGCCATGTGTTCTATCATTCAAAGATCCACCTCACTGAGCTTCAAATCCATCTAGCACTCCAACTCAACTAAAACATGAGAACTCCATCACACCATGGTTATCCAGAAATAGCAAGGCTAGCATGAAAACATTGTCACACTTGGAAAAACCCATGCCATAACAACAAAATAACCACATGTAATACCATGCATGCCAAATCTAGCAAGGAAAACACACATTCATATTGATGCCTGCAAAGAATCCTATTGTAGCTACTTGATCCTGTTCTTCCTTACTTGCTCCTTCCTTCCTCTTGCCTTCGTTTCCTTTCTTGCTCTAATGTAAAACTTGAAAAAAATCCTGCTAACTGATCCTCATAAGCCTTTTTATCAATAAGGCCCCTATTTTCTTCAATTTCCTATTTTCCTTCAGTTTCCTGCTCACATGCAACCTGTGACCTTTCACCTTCCTTTTCTCCTAGTTTCCATTATTTTCATAATTAAATGTTAATTAATTCCACTTTTCCTTTCTAAATCCTTTGGCATTGCCTTTGCCAAATTCCTTTAGCCATAATAACCAAAATGAACACCCACTAGGATGTCTGACCCAACATTCAGCTTCGAATATGTGTCCCATCAACCATGGTCTTATATATTTTTACATGGATTTTTAAGGTTGTTATAGAATCACCCCCTTGGGGGAATGCCATCCTCAGTGTTCAATGAAACTTATAACCACCAAGGCAGCTAGAAACAAAACATACTGGCCATGGAGCTTTATAACATAGCTCGTTGCAATATTTACTATGGCCACTTGCTAAAAAATGAAAAACCTACCATTTACTGGAGCTTTATAACACAGCTCATTATGGTATTTACAATAATAACCACATATACACACATACAAGTTTGATTCACCCAAAAAATAATCATATTGTCTATGGAGCTTTGTAAATCCAACTCGATGTAATATTTATAGTAATACACACATATGCACATATGCACATTTGCTCAACCAACAAATAAAAAGATACCATGCCTACATCTGCAACATAGGAATCTAGAGGCTCACACCTCCACCATTAAAGTAATACCATGATTCACCTCCTTCCCAGGAAGTTAAGAATCCACTATCAAATTCAAAGATGCATCTAATGTCCAACGCTACAATCCTGTACCACTTGTCCTCTTAGTGAACAGTTACCGACTCATTGCTCCAAGGTGCACTCCCAATGTGCATTTGATTCGATATGGCAATGTTGATGACCAAAAAAAATCCATCCATAGCCTTCCCTTCTATGCGACACAGTCCCTTGAGCAATCTAGTCACCCCCTTATGTGCAGTCACTCACCTTCCAAACTCCCCAACATCCCCTATCTCGGGTGATCCATCCCTTGGCAAAGGCTTCCTCGCATTGAAAGTTCAACAACCAAGGCATATACCTACCTCAAAACCATCATGTCAGTCATAACATGCTCATGGAAATCAATGGACACTATTAGGTACCAGTGTCCCACAACGGCCCTCCGCCTGAAGTGCTTTACTAGCATATTGTTGCATGTTCTAATTTATTTTGTTGTTGTTGCTAATTCTTTTCATACACTTGCAATCATGTTTACTTCCTATCACAATAAGTCAAACTAGCATCTTTGATCAAATCATTATGTATAAACATATCATGTCAGGTTAGCTCAAAACACAACCATCATAGATCAAAATCATAAATCACATGTAACCATCATAAACCAAAATCATAATTCACATGCATAATAAAACTGAAATAAAATATTGATACTTATCCTTCATCGATCCTTACTTCTACCTTTGTTCTTATTCCATATGCATAGCAAATTTTTTGCCACACCCGAAAAACAACTACATTCTCCTCAACCATGTGCACATACACATAATGTGCATCACATGCATATAACCACACATGACATACAACACCATGAAATACATGCACCTACACCTGACATACAACACATACACCTACACCCATTGTAAAACAAAACACAATACATATGCCTACATCTGGTGTACACCACCACACAATACATACACCTACACCCGATGTACAACACAATGAATACACATGTCATGATACCATGACTACAAAATGCACATACATAGTATTGCATGCCCACAACAAGCATGTATGACATGCACACAATACCACATGTACACTAGTACCATATGTACAACATGTGCACAGAACCACCTGTAAACCGCACCACCTACACAACATGTGTAAAAACTCACATGTACATGACACCACCTGCATAAGGCATACACAATATCACATGTACACCACACCACATGTACAACATGTACACAATACCACATGCACGACATGTACACAAAACCACATGTACACAACATCACATGCACACAACATCATATGCACATAGTACCATATGTACAACATGCACACAACACCATATGTGCATATAACTGCATATACAACATGTACATAACATCATATGTACATGGCACCACATGTACAACATGTGCACAACACCATATGCACACAAAACCACATATCCATCATGCCTATAGTACGATACGTACACAACACCACATATCCAACATGTACACAGAACCATATGCATACAATGCCACATATCCAACATGTACATAGCACCATCTATGCCCAATGCTGCATATGAAATATTCATAGAACATTATATATACCACCCCATACATAACATTGCATAACAACATGTACACACACTATATAAACACAACACCACATGTACACTATGTCATAGATGCAACATGTACAAATTATACAATATATGCACAACAATAGTACCACACATCCAAAACCACACTATCTCTACCAAGTAACCTTGCTTCCAGTGTCTCTCCACCATCCATGCTTATCCTAACATGTTGTGCATCACGTTGTTTTCATTTCATTGATGTATCTCTCAACATTAGCCTATCCATAACATAAACATAGACATCGTATAATCACATAATATCAATTCATATCCACATGATATTGACCTCAGAGATCTAATAGGCTACTCTTCCTACTTGATTCCTCATGAACCAGGAATCTCTTCATGCCATTCACCTGCATAAGCAATCATTCCTCCACAAGAATGATTCCTAATGACCCTGCCATCTAGTGACATACATACATACATACACACATATATATAACATTAGCACAAAACAGTAATGATTTCGTCAGAAAATGACATACCTACATACATACATGTATACATATATATAGATCGACACAGTCATGATCACAACATAATTACCAGATATCATAAGGTCAAGGTTAAGAGAAATTTACCTTATCCGTGCAACGCATGTACAACATCAAGAACAATAATTTCCAACGTAGCTAAGGCATATGATACCTCAAATATACTTACTTTACCTTTTCTAATTACTTTTCTCATGACTATCCCACCATCGTTCATTTAGACCAATGGACCCAACCAATCCAACTAGTTGTTATACTCTTTCCTTCAACTTCCCTTATACATGTATTGATCTTCATCCAGGTCTTACATCACTGGTCAGGTACCACACAACTCTTCCTGAGCTTCATTAACTTTCCTCTTTCCCAACCAATTCACCAGACCCCAAACATGAAAGGAAATACAAGAAACAAACAAGAAGAAAAACATGAAAACAATAACAACATGACACCACAACAAAGTGGCAAGGCCTTGCACCAGACATAAACAAAACTGCAAATCAAGCTCAACAAATCACAAAATACCAAATACACAAGACTAGCAACAAACACCATGACTCAATCCCCATGGTTCCCAAGGAAATGTTAACAAGAGCCTTCTTAAGTATTTCATGGAAATATCTTTTCCATGCAATCCCATGCATTCTATTACCATAAACACATAACTTTCAGTGCATAAATAAACATAAGAATACACCATTTACCTTACCTTGTTGTGCCAAGCATGTTTTTTGCAACTAAACACATCCACACCATCTCTCAAGAGACTCCAATTCTTTGAAAAATCTAGCCATAACTAGAACCAACTCTTATACCTTTCAAATACATATTTATGAATATAACACATATCCACATAATGTCAGACAAAATCAAGGTTAAGAAGACTTCTGGAATTCGGATTACTCATTCGTTTGGAATTAGGGTTTCCAACATAGCCAGAGGAATTCTTTCCCAATTGCTTTCTTTTACCTTTACCTTGCTACAACTAAGCCTTATTATCGACTTTCACATCACCCAACTATTACTTATATAAACACATCAACTATTACATTGTCAAGATAATACCAAGCATGTTTCCCTGCAACTACTCACACATGTTAGTCTCACATTCCAAAGATCAAGACATCGTGTATATTAATTTGAAATCAACATGTACCAAGTATAACAACCATGTCACACTCAACAATCAACTCACATTCATCAGTCATAATACATAATGCTACAACTATCACCTACTTACACTTAAGTACAAATCAGTTGTCTCAACACATATGTATTAGTACAACCATCTTAAAACAAGATCATTTCTTCATGCAATCTTACCTACACATACTCATATCATGCAATTAATCAAATATTCAAACAACTATAAACATACTATGTGAGATAAATCAACTAAACGACATAGTAGACACCAAATAGATGGCATAATCAAACAATCAAGCACCAAATATATGACATGAGAAAACTCATACATTTATATATCTCAGGGAAGGTTATCTTGTCTGCACAATCAATCTATTTAGCACGATAATATTCACAACACATCAACTCAAACACAAATAAGATCATGATATCCATAACATTAACTAACTAACGTGTTCACATCATAAGCTCGTAAACATTTTTTTTTCATGCATAACAATCACATATGTACGATTAGTCTAGATTAGTACAACACAATGTCACAAATAATTTGACTCATACCTGAATGTCATAACCCTAACCATCTTAATGTAATAACCCTAATCATCAAGTTACTAGCATATAACAACAAGTTATACAGGATACACATCAACAACATATAACCTAATCATCAAGCTAACTATCATATAACAACAACAAGTTAACCACATACTCAACAACAACATATAACCTAATCATCAAACTAGCAATCATATAACAAAAACAATTTAACCTATAACATATTCATCAACAACATATAACATAATCGTCAAGTTAACAAACATAAAACAACAATAACAACGCATACAACCATAGGTTACTATCACTCATGACTATCTGACACATGTGCATATAACTACACTAATCAACTAGCATCTATCATGTATGTAACTATGACATCAAAAGAATGAAAGGCATACACATAACCATAATGCATATAACAATCCTTAACCTACATACCTGCATGCCATCCCAACCACTCAAGTATCATGACCCTGGGTCCCATTGAGCTTTTAAGTTATTAAACCTCTGGATGCTCCCATGCTAAGGGCATGCCAATATCTAGAGAGCTTTGGACAGTCCCACAAGCCTGCATGCTTGCGTCTAGGGACTATTTACAGTAGACTTGTGCTAGAGT
Source organism: Pinus taeda (assembly GCA_000404065.3). Taxonomy (NCBI): domain Eukaryota; kingdom Viridiplantae; phylum Streptophyta; class Pinopsida; order Pinales; family Pinaceae; genus Pinus; species Pinus taeda. The sequence continues at coordinate 10,063 of APFE031293840.1, forward strand.
CTATAAGATTTAAGGCACCTTTCAAGCCCAGAATTCCGGAAACTACCTAGAACTTGTTGTAACTTTTGGAATCCATTAAACACATCATGACAAGACTAATAAACCAAAAACTAACACCAGTATTAGACCTGGCCATCCCCAACCGAGACTAACATTTTTCCAAACACTTGGCATCAATGAAATCTATAGATGTAAACAACAGATTTAATCATAGGGGTCTCATACTTATCTAAAAATCACTAAGAAGCATTGATCTCTTATATCATTATCTGCATTATCATCTATTAGGTCATAGATACATTGTTTATTCATTTACCAATAAAAACATGAAGAAAGCCATACATCATTAGTGTCATAATACATGCTTATAACCAACATAATATCAATAGAGATATCAAGGATACATCAACCATAAAATCCACATATAAACTAGTACATTTATACATAAGATATCAAGGAGAGAACCTCTTATTAATGAATGAAAAATCCAACCCAAGATGGGACTACCACATTCCACTCGACCATAGAATGGCTGAGCCAAATATCTCTTCAGCCATTCACCCCCATGCCATATTCCAAACATGAATGTGGGACTCAAACAAAAAGAACCAACCAAGGCATCCCGAGGCTAAACCACCTCATCCTCATCAATATAAACTAGGCTTTACCGTAATCCATCCTGGATCACTAGGCCAAAACAAGCATGGATTCCACCAGATTTCTCCACCTACACCGTGAGGAATTTCCCTGTCTCCCAGTCTCTCAGGCTTTGTTGCAATCCACACTGGATCACTAGACCCTAAACCGAGACCCACTCTCTAGGTTTTACCATATATCCCATCTCGGGATTACTAGGCCCAACGAAGAGAAATCCACCTCTTGGCTTTACCGTATATCATGTCATTCACTAGTAAGGATTCCTAGGCCCACCAAAGCACACAATCTTGGCTTTACCGCAACCCATAGTCTGGCTCAAGGGTTGCTAAGCTAGTGGCTTTACCGTGATCCACGGTCTGGTTCAGGGACCACTATGCCATGTGTTCTATCATTCATAGATCCACCTCACTCAACTTCGAATCCATCCGGCACTCCATCTCAACAAAAACATGAGAACCCCATCACACCATGGCTATCCAGAAATGGAAAGGCTACGATGAAAACATTGTCACACCTGGCAAAATCCATGTCATAACAACAAAATAACCACATGTAATACCATGCATGCTAAATCTAGCAAGGAAAACACACATGCAAATCGATGCCTGCAAAGAATCCTATTATAGCTACTTGATCTTACTCTTCCTTGCTTTCTCCTTCCTTCCTCTTGCCTTCTTTTCCTTTCTTGATCCAATGTAAAACTTGAGCAAAAACTTTCCAACTCATCCTCAAAATCCTTTTTATCAATGAGGCCTCTCTTTTCTTCAATTTCCATTATTTTCCTTCAATTTCCTCCTCACATGCAACCTGTGACCTTTCACCTTCCTTTTCTCCTAATTTCCATTATTTTCATAAATAAATGTCAATTAATGCCACTTTGGCTTTCCAAAGCCTTTTTCATTGCCTTTCCCAATTTCCTTTAGCCATAATAACTGAAATGAACACCCACTAGGTTGTCTTTCCCAACATTCAGCTTGGAATACATGCCCCATCAACTATGGTCTTATATATTTTTATATGGATTTTTAACCAAGGTTGTTACACTATCATCTTGTCTTGTCTTCGAAACAATGCCTTGGAAAAATTGTAAAACAAGAGAGACTTCTTCGAAAATTCACTTTGTTGCAAAGAAAAGTGACCCTTCAACTCAGGAATGCCTTCCAAAATAGATTATCTTAATTATTTCCAAGTTGAAACCTACTCCATCCACTTCCCATCTACTAATTGCGACTTGGAACAAACATGGGTGGTGGATTCCAAATCCAATGACTCTTCTTTGGTTGGCTTCAACTGAATAATCAATTCTTTCTTTGCATCCATTGAGTTCTTTTGTTCAAGTCTCAAAGTCCTCAAGAGTGTTGTTTTAGTGTTGTAGGCCTCCTGCTACTATCATTCATGTTCCTATCCATTCCTATAAGAAATACAATGAAAATGGTTTGGATCCAAAACACTCATATTTTATGTTCTATTTGGTTCAACTTTTATTTTTCTTGTGACTCGCCACATCTCTAAGTACTTTGAGGAACACTCCCTAACATGGGTTGCATTTCATAGAGCGTATCTCATCTAACTTAGATGTCAAGTCGGATGAGTTGCTATTCCCCAAAATCACCCTAAACATAAACTCTACCTTATCCCTTGAAACTCATGCCATTATGGTGGGGCACATAAGAGAGAGAGTGAAACAAGGTGGATACTCTGTTGAACTCACTAGTGAACCAACTCTTTGGTTTCCTTGTTGCATATAATAAATCAAATCAATTTTCCGTGGGCTTAAAAAGTTTCCTAGTTTAAAACTTGATGTCTTTTTTTTGTAATGGTATCATTTGGTGTTCTATGACCTTCATGTTGCTTATGATCGCAAAAACCTTAAAACTAGTTTGGAGCACAAGGCGTTCTAGAGTTAAAATCTTGGCACACATGAATGTAAAGTTGAAAAATGTGTTACATCTTGCAAACCTAAATCTATTGAAATAAAATATATACATGTAGGTTAATAGTTGGAAAGGCTTGATTTTGTGTTTTGATCTCGTGTATGGTGTTTGATAGTTCCATTGATTTGGGTCTGAGGAAATATTATTGATATGATGGATTTTGTGGGTTTTATTTTGGAATCTTTTGCATCTCTACTTAAATGGGTATGGTCTCTACCGACCACTACCAAAACTAGTAATATCTCACTTCTTTACAACTACTATAACAAAAAATGGTCTGAAGTGAAAGAGGGTTCCTCTTGTTTCTCTAGTATACTTTTAGATTCTATTTATGTTTTACAAAGTTCATTTTACAATGAAAGCATGTTTCTCATTGGATAGATGAAAAGTTGTATGATCGCAAACATGGTTTTGAAGATTTTATGTTTGGTCCAACTATCGATGCATTGATTTTGATTCTCATCTCTAATAAGGGATGTTAACGAAATAGGACACCATTTTCAGGTAGCAAGGTTGTGTTGCAATTTGAGATTGGATACACAGTGGAAACTTTTTTTGATGGGAGCAAGCATGGAGTTGAACCTTATGCCATACAGGTCTCTCCAGATGGAGAATTGCTTATACTAGACTCTACAAATAGCAATATTCTTATATTGACTCCTCCATTATCTTGTTGTATGTGTGTCCACTTAAACTTGGGCTTTCTAATTTTTTGCAGGATATTTGGATTTAAACATTGGAGAGCAAAAAAATGATCAAATAGAGGGAATGCATAAAATACCTCAGTGCGATGGGCATTCTATTGGATGTGAAATGGCAATGCTCTCACTGTTGGGTGTGGAATACAGTATGTCAAGTTCCTAGCTAGGTTCTCTTCTCAAGTGGAGTGCGGGCAGAGGAGGGACCACTGCGGGAAAAATTGGAATGTTTGAACGCACACAGATGGTATGCGGGAATGTTTGAACAGATCAGCATGGCAGGGGAAAGTACAGATGCTAACATGGCGACGAGCAAGATCCTCCCCTCGTTGAATCGGCATGGACGGGCACCTTGGGATGTCAAATCATCTATGGGTCATGTATGTGAAAGGGCCACCATAGGGGAATTAAATGTCCTATGGTATGCTAGTTATTTGTTGCCCATATGGTACCTACTCCCACCTAGTAACTGCACTCGTCACTCCAATCCAATGTCTCTTTCCACCCAACATTACACTCCCGAGTATAGTGACTCTCCAAGTAGGTGGTTATCTATTTCATTCTCGAAAGTTGATATCCTATAAAATTGGTTAATGTGATGTATTCCATAAAATATGGGATGAATATAGGACTTAAACTAGCATCCCACATCCAAAAGGTGTAATTTTATTACATATATTTTATATTTCATTATTATTTATTTTCCATAATTATTATATTTTATAGTGTTTAAATCTATTTTTAATATGATACGTTTATTTTTTTTGGAATTTCAAAATTATTAAACTTAAATTGAATGATTTAGGCCTATAATAATTAACACAGTCATAATTAAATGTTAGGCAAATATTAATAAACATCAACCCAAAGAGACAATTATTTTTAGTAATGAATATCAGAGAGGATTATGTGTTAAAGAAATTAATCAAGTTTATTAATTGCATTTTTTACACCGACTTTGAAATGATAGCATTTTGTGTAAGATTCTTATCCAAAAAAATCTTGTTCCTTTAGTTATGAAAAAATGTCGATGTAAGTAATTATATTTAGGTAAATATTGAGATAAATAGTATGTTTACGAATAGTTACTATTTATCATAATTTATGTTATTATTGGCATAAATTTAGGTGGGAGTAAATATGTAAATATATAGTTATTAAAGTTAGTGTCCACCAAACTTTATACCAATTTTTGCATAAAATCTAGGGAGGAAAATTATTAAGGTTGTTAAATTTCCTTGGAGTTTAAAATTGGAGGGTGAAGATTAAAAAGGACAATGACTATTGAATGCATTACCATCTTTCGATCTAGAAGCTTCATTCGAATTATGAACTAGCACATCCATATAAATGAAATGGATGATAAAAACGATAGGCATCAATTATAAAAATTAACTAAATTATAGCTTTATTATTATTATTATTTATAAAAAAAATAATTTATGAATTAAGTATACATTTTAAAGAATAGGTAACACTATTTTTAGCCATGAAGATTCACTCTTATTTTACCAAATAGAAATTCTTGACATTATAATGTTTCTTACAATACCATCGGTACCATGCCTTATCAATACCACATTCTCAATATTATACATTTTGATATAACATTTTCTTTAACTAATTAGTTTAAGATAAATTAACTAAAAGGGAATAACTAACTTAGAGATAAATCTTAATCTCTATGGAAACTACTAAGGATATTTTAGTATATTTTGTGGAAGTCAAATCTTCAATGTCTACCTAATAATCATTGGTCATTGTGGGGAGGGGGCATTCATGTTATATTTAAAAATAAAAATAAAAAATAATACTTACAT
>APFE031293840.1:15928-41928 GCA_000404065.3 Pinus taeda
AATTAAATTTACAAAATATATTCATATTTACATATTTAAGAATATCCTTTTTAAGTAGATAAATATATTAATTGGCCAAAAATATGCATCCAAGTTCAACTAAAACTTAACTATTTGATCTTTTTCACATGGTTGAATAAAATATCCTTCCTTTCATTGATAACTTATTAAGTTTATTTATTATTTTTCCCTATTCTAGGCTGGTCAATTTATTGGAGTACCATGTGTGGATACTAGTTTGACTTTGCACTCACCTACGTAAGTTTGACCCTAGACCCAATTATCTAATCTATATATAATAAATATAAAATTTATAATTGATTTTCCAATTACATATTCAGTAAGTCATTAATTTTTTTTAATCTAAATTTTTTTATTATGTCAAAAAGCTTACATCTTTAAATATAATATTTTAAAATCTCATATAATATTTTAAAATTTCATTGGTTTCATTTTTATTAGATTTATTGGCGAGTAATGAATAGTAAACATATAGAAAATTGTTAAAAAAAAACTCATTAATTAGAACTGGAAAGGTATGTATTTCCAGAAGACCTTCAAAATCAGGATGCATGCAACAACCATATACATCTGAAGAGTTGACTAGAGCAACATGTTCATGTCTAGAGTCGGGTGATGGTGGAGGTCTAAAGTCACAATGGACACGCTTCTCCATATGGGTCAGTGATCCTTCAAAACGATTTAGTTTCTCTTGTATATGTTACTTCCCCTTCTGCATGTTAGCCAATCAATCTTGCATATGCCATTGATTTTGCTGGAAATCATTCATGAAGCCAATGACCACATTCCTATCATCAAGTTGATCAATGCTAAGTTGCTCAAAGAGCAGAGTTATGTGTTGGAGATGGCTTCTGAAATTTTCTAAGGGGGTAGTGGCTCCTTAGTACTAGTTGTATGGGTTGGGTTGGGGTCAATGGCCTTGCCATGCCCTGGATCTTCCAAAATGTGCCTACCACTCTAACCCCTCTCAACAATTCCCCTTCTAACTCACCCATGTTGACGAGACATTGCCAACTGGGTTGCACCAAAATATACCCAACAACCTGAACTATTGCGAGCGCTCCACCAAAGTTCACCACACCTAGAAGAAATACCAACAGAGCCAAGACATAGTGGCCTCACGTCCAAACAAAAACATAGAGAAAATACTGGTGAACTAAAAAGTTGGGAGTTCCAAAACCACCTAAAGAAATATCCAAAGCCCACTAAAACATGGCCTGACAACCGAAAACTCTCCAGCAAGAAGACGTCTTGACGCTGCCAGCCTAGGTTACAGACCCAAGGCCACAAAGAATGAGGCTTGACCCCAGAACCCCCAATTAGACCTAGAACTATACCAAAGACTAAAAAACCTCCAGAATGCCCAGATGATCGATTAAAATGACCAGGTTAAAATTTTTCTAAGCACGAGGTCATGCCTATAAGACGGTGGTAGCCATCCAATCCCACATATATTACCATAGAACCCATTACTCCATAACCAAAACAACTAAACCTACATGTTGAAGGAGAAGACATAAACCCTTTCGCTGAACCTTTCATACCACCAACAAAATAGTTGAACCCCAATAACCCAAACTTAACACTTTCGCCAAGACTAAGAATCTAAAGTCACATCCAATTGACACTCCAACATGTAGAAAGGCACCAAAAACACTACAAACCCAACAATCCATGGATATGTAGCCAAGCATAAACTCCTTATGCAAAAGTCCCAATTGTACTTCCACCGGACCGACTTGCCTTCTCTCCGAGCTCCCCAAGCTCTTGAGTTAGGCCACCAAGAAACCATGCTCAAACCGCAAAAAGAACTTCTCTCCACAACTTAGTTCCCTCCTTAGTCGAAGCAAACCAAAATTACTCACCACCACATCCAATACTAATTTGAGGACCACACACTATTATCGCCATACATGCTTTGAAACCACTATAACCTCACCCATTGTCCAATCAATTAAATGAACCATCACACACAATGAATAAGAAATCAATTTACACGAAGTTACATGGCAGCGGATTGCCATGCCACCCCTCTTAAAAGGGGTCGGTGGGGGTGACGGACACCCTCTTCGATCCCTATGTCACCGCCTTGAGGAAGTTTAGTCACTCAATTTAATAACATGAACCTTACATTTTAATAAATTTTAAAAATAACACTATACATCATGAAAATTTTAAAGAAACTTTATCATTTTCTTAATTACATATTTTTAGTTAAATCCCTAAATTAGATAACATGGACCTTACCTTTTAATCGTTTTTAAAATAAAAATATACACCATGAGAGGATATATTTACCATACATCATACATTATCCATCCGTAACACAATTATTACTATTCAAGATATAATGTTTGAAACTTTACATTTTTAAAAAGGATTTTTGAATTTCAATTTCCTTTTTTTTCATTTGAACTTTCAAGCTTGATGGACAATGAGGTCACACATGATGATTGGTTTTAATTTTGATGGCATTAATGATCATCCTTAAATACAATTTAGTTCTATGGTAAAACGTTTATTTAATATAATTTAATTTTAATTATAGAAGAAACATTATAGGTTGCCATAATTTTAGTTACTTTTATTTCTGCATATAACTCTTAAACTAGAAAACTCAAATGCTTTTTAGCATAGGAAGCAATACACAGTCAAATTGCCTTTCAAAGAAGATTATGCAAGAAAGCCTTGCAAAAGTCGGGCAATTCTTATGAACAGAGAATATCAAGTATTGTGTCAAAAAGAGATTACAGATCTCTTAAAAAGAGGGTTAATCAGAGAATCTAGCAGTCCCTGGAGCTGCTATGGATTTTAAGTCAACAAACACTCTGAACAAATTAGAGGGGTCCCTAGATTGGTTATAAATTACAATCCTCTAAATATTGTCCTAGCTGACGACACATATCCAATCCCCCACAAAAGCAGTTTGATAAGTAGGATACCGGGTGCCAAAATATTCTCCAAGTTCGACACAAAATTGGTTTTTGGCAAGTTGCCATACAAGAAGAAGATAGGATCAAAACTGCTTTTAGTATTCCTGTTGGACACTATGAATTGAATGTCATGCCTTTTGGTTTAAAGCATGCACCTTCCAAATTCCAGAAGATAATGGATCAGATTTTTAAGCCATACTTGATTGCCTTGTTGTGTATATAGATGATGTACTCATTTTTTTCAAAATCTGTTGAAGAACATTTTAAACATGATCATAAATTCTCACAGATAATAAAGAATAATGGTTTAGTACTAAGCAAGAAGAAAATGGAGGTTTTTCAAACAACCATCAAATTCCTCAGCCATAGTATTAAACATGGGCAGATCAAACTACAAAAACATGCATTAGATTTCGCCAACAAATTTCTTGATAAGATAACAGATAAGACGCAACTACAGAGATTCTTAGGATGCCTAAATTATGTCAGTAATTTCTATAAAGGGTGTGCTTCAAACTGAAGCCTATTGAACCAGAGGTTGAAAAAAGAACCAATACCATGGACTAAAGAACATACTGCTGCAGTCAAGAAAATAAAAGCCAAGGTAAAATCTTTACCCATTCTCTATGTTGCAGATGAAAATCTTCCAAAAATTATAGAAAGTGATGCCAGTAATATTGGATGGGGAGGAATTTTAAAGAAAATAAAAGATGGAGAAGAACAAGTCATACAATTTGCCTCAGGAACATGGAATTTGGCCGAACAGAATTATTCAACAATTGAAAAGGAAGTCAAAGCGGCTTGGAATTGTATTGACAAGTTCGATCTCCACCTTGTACATAAGAAATTTTTACTCATAACTGATGCCTCTGCACTCAAAAAATTTCTGACAAAAGACATTAAAAAGTCTAGTGAATCCAAGTTTGCTAGATGGCAAGCATTTTTTGCAAATTTTGATTTTGATGTTGAGCATATAAAGGGAGAAAAAAAAATTCTACCAGATTTCTTGAGTCGGGAGTATCTGAAAAAAGAAAATCATCTAATGGTTATTGTCACTAAATGGGACCCTACAACACAGCAAGAAAAACTTAGAAATATCCCAGACAGCACCTCATGGACAATCTATGCGGAAAATGGAAACCCACTTGGAAATTAAGAAACACCAAAGTTATGGATGCAAATCTATAGCCTCATAAGGACTTACAGCACCTTATACTAGAAAGAAAGATTTACCCTAAGTCCAACACTTGGATACATGATATAATGTATAAGAATTCAATGATGTATTCTAATCTTGCAGACGAAGCATTAAGGGAAAGTTTTCGTGATATCAGTTTGATATGGAATGAGGGAAGCAATAGAACCAAAACATTCCATAAATATTATACTATCAATAGAACCATATATCCTGAACATCCTGCAAGAATAATGTGGCCACAAAAGGATCTGAACCTTGTATTTCCTGACACTGTCTATAATTTCCAGGGCTATAAAGATCTCCAGTGGGATCTCTTATGCAGAGAAGAAAAATCAGAAATACATTACACATTATTAAAATTTGGACCTGTCTTCATTACATAATTACTGTTACAACCAACTTGGTTACAGGAATGGTGGAGATGGTATGGGATAAATAAGATTGTTACGGATCCAAGGTACTTTGAAAGAGACTTTCAAAGTGATTGTCAGGAGTGTATGGAGTGTTTTCACCTTCCCTGTAAGACTATTCCAGACCTAAAGAATTTTTCTAATGATCACGTATTAGGCTACTTCATGAGAGGACATCATCACTAGTTAGTCTTAACCAAAGTAAACCATTAGGTTATCCTCTGGAAACCAATGATTGTTCAAAGGATTTATACAAAAGCATGGGAGACTAGTGTTGCATACTACCATAATAATGGTCGATTCCTTGGTACAAATATAATGGGAACGTAACTTAAAAGACTCCAAGGGTTCTCGTGGGCTCCTCCTAAAAGGCATTCACAATGTACAGTAATGTCTTACCACTTGACTTTGATAGTGACCGATTTTCGTGGGATTTTACAACAAAAAATATCCACATTATAAATTTATTTTCCGTAGGATTTGGAATAATCATGATTTTTGAGACTCGGAGCACTTCTCTGACTTTTGATGTGATTTGATCCACATCTCGAAATCTCAGTATGATTGTTTTTTTGGTGTGATTTGATCCATATCTCAGAATCTCGGTACGATTTTCTGATGTTTGTCCCCTTCTCATCCTATAAAAAGAGAGAAGTAAGGCTCATTGGAGCATTCAGAGTTGGAGAGACTGAGAGTGAAATATTGTTGTTTGAAGTCTGAGATAATCTTCCTGTTCTACATCTACGAACGTTTGTGTTTGATCTGCTTGTATCACGAAGAAAGTCTCTTTAGAGTCGAGTTTGAAAAGCCTGTGTATCAGGGCCTAACAACCCTGGTAAGAACCTAAAGTGGCTGAACTCATTAAGTTTGAGTATGTGTTTGTTTCAGAAAGTTCAAAGACAAAGTCTGCAAAGGGCCAGGTAGCCTCTGGAATGCATCTTAATATAAGGTGTATTGTCTGGTAAATGCCCAAGCAGTCGATCTTTGATTGAAGTTTCTCTAAATCTTCCAACATTGTAATTCATCTTTTGAAATCAATAAAAGGGAGAAGTTTTCCAAAGTGTTTCGCATGAGTTTATGTTCTATTATGTTATTTTAAATATTCTGTGAGAGGAGAGGTTCATCTGAGGTTCACCGAGGATCAAGGGATGTTTTTCTCGTGTTGGGAAGAGGTCATTGAAGGGCGTTATTGCATGAAGGTCCAGAGGTTCATGTACGGGTTCGTGTATTCATCATAGAAGACGTAGAAATTGCACTGCAAGCTTCATTTTCTCCTTCAAAGGAAGCCCCTACTTTGGTATCAGAGCCAGTAACATCTGGTTCATACGAGTATTTATCTTTTAAACTCTCTCAAAAGATAAAATGGAACCAGGAAGAAAATTTGTTTCATTCAGAGAACTTCAGAAAGAAGAAACACAAGAAAATAATTTTGATATGGAAATTTTGTTTCATAGTGCATCATCTTCAATGATTAACTCTGCAGAAATAGAGTTAATAGAAAGTTAGCCATTAGCCCGATGGGCTCTCCCTTCCGTAAGCCCATCAGAAGTTTATGGTGATTTATCTGTGTTTCATTTGAAAGCTATAACTAGAGTCACTGTTAAAGAATGTGTCTCTCAGGTCCAAGAAAATGTTGAATCCATTCAAACCATTTCCCTTTTATATCCTAAAAATCTTCACGAAGAAGCTTGAAGACATGGTACTTCTTATCTACATCTTGGTTGTATCCGGGTGGGCATAAATTTTTTAACCCACAGAGGGCTTATTACATATGTGTTCTCTACTATCAAAGATCTCACGCATAACAGATACATTGATTCATTAATTGGTGGTATCATGGCTCCTTTATCAAATGGTCCTGTATGGTTTGATTGCCACCCAAATTTCTTAGTATATGTGTATGATGAACACATTAAGGACATCCTCCAATTGCAAATCAAAACAAGTGGTTTTTATATGAAAAGAAAAAGGACAAACATTGCAATACATACTAGAGGGTGTTTCAGGCACACTAACACATTATATCCAGCCATACTGCATAACCCAATCAAGAGTCAAAATCCAGCACCCTGGTAATCATTGATGCTCACAATCAAAAAATTGAGCATCATACCATCAAATGGGAAGATCTTAGCTTTCCTGAAAGCTGCATAGTAGATCTACCTCAGTTGCCCAAATTTCAAAGTATCACGACTTCTCAGATACAAGAAGGACCAGCTAAAGCTACTTTGTCCTTCCCTAAAAGATCTAATTTGGATTGCAAAAGAATACAAGAAGCCTGTCAAGCCACAAAATACCATATAAAATTAAATCATATTTCATGTCATCCATCTACTTCGACATTTGTAAATACTCCATCTTTAAGCCGCTCACATGTTGATTTATTTAAACTTGCTCAGTTATTACATTTTTCCACTCTCGAAGTAAAATGTCATGTCTGCCAAACAATAATTTGCTTACAATTTGTCGCAGAGCTTGTTCTCCACAAAAACCATAATCCTAGGATTGTTGAAGCTCCTCCTACCACTTCTGCAAATTCCTGCCCTCCTAAATGTGTAGATATACCATTTCCTCATGATACTATCATGATGATACATGAGTTACTATCTCTTGAAAATGAAGATCTACGTCATACTAAAATGTCTAGTAAGATGCATCCTCTTGGAACTCAGCGATATGGTTTAGGATATCTTGAACAACTTGACAGTATAATTCGTTCGTCAAGATTCCAAAACTTTGTTCCTTCAGACTACAAAAATCCATCAAAACTATAGATGTATAAATTTTTCTCTCTTATGGATGGATGCCCAAAGAATAGAATTCATGCTAAATGGATGAAAAATATGCTAAATTTGGATCTGCATACTCACCCTGAAGCCCAATAATTTGGTCTTAGTACAATTGCTCAATAGAAAAATACACTTTCCCTACAATGGAAAAGCTTTATGGACATCACAAACTCAAGGATCTCCTTTTATACCTAGAAAAAATAAGAAGACCAAACAGAAGTACAAATGGCAGATGGAGAATCATCATCTACACAGAAACATTCTTGGACAGCCTGTGATAGAAGCAAACTAGAAACTAGCAGCACTTTCCCTCCATTTAAGGGAATTGTGCTAAGAGAAGTAGCAAACACTGCCAAATCCATTCCTTTAGTGTCAAAATATGGCTCATCCCTAGGGATAGATGGAAGGATACAAAAGTCCAATGAATAAATCAACTAGACAAACTTTGCAATTAAAGGGCTTGAAATGAATATGGCAAAAACCATTGAGCAAAAGGAATGCTTTGATAATATACAAGTTGTTGTAAATAATGTAAATAAGAACTTGAATGATATGAATTTTTCAGTTTCAATTTTGAAAGAATTTTTCAAGAATATTCAACACAGATAAAAGAGATGGATAAAAGAATGGATTCAAGACTCAAATCCACTCAAGATCTCATACGAGAAATTTCTAAGCATTTTGACATGCTCACTATAACTCCAAAAGATAAAAACATCCCCACTTCCATGTTGTTTAGCCATCATGTGCCCATCCAGCACGCAAAGAAATCTATAGAGAAATTCCCTCTTCTCTTCCCTAAAGAAATGCCCGAAGAACAAGCTGTGTCTCCTAAAAAGTCTATTTCTTCATTCCTAGAAGACATATCCAAAGAAGAAAAACCTGACTCCTCGAGTCACCATATTTTTCCCATCCATGAACCATTGTCCAGTTAATACACCAGATATCTAGTTCCTAATCTCAGTGGAAAAGGAAAACTTCCCAAGAAACATACTTTCCAGTATGGCTCCTACAAAGAATGGAATATAGATGGATTAAGTGCTGGTCAAATCAGGCAAATGATTGATCAGATGTATATTGAATACAAACTGATGTGTATGAGGGGAAAGTCTGAAGTTGAATCATGCAAAACCCTCATAAAATGTTTCACTAGCACCTTACAGAGATGGTGGGAAGTAGAGTCTTCTCCTGCTCTAATTGATAAAATGGAAGGAGAAGTAGTCAAAGACGAAGAAGGAGATATATTCCATAAAGAGGATGGAGATCCCCAAAATAACATGATAGGAGCTTTAACCTCATTCATCCTTGAACACTAGTGTGTGGAAACTATTGAAATTGCAAATAAACATGAAATGATTCTAATGAACCTAAAATGTAGAAAAAATGTCACAATATGAAGGCTTTCACAGGGATTGGACTCAAAGAATTTATGAGGTTAAAGGAAGCCAAAACGCCTTATGGAATCAAGTCTACTTAGTAGCGCTTCCATCTAAATTTGTAGAATATATCCAAAGGCAAGAATTTTTCCAAACATCTTTTGAGACATATACATGGGGAGAAATATATTGTAACATCACAAAAGCATTGGTAGGCTTATATACTACCATGAAGGTAAATAAGTCTCTACAAAAATTATCTAGACTACCTGACAATAAGTCTATCTGCAGAAAATATGGATTATCAATTGATGATCCTATTGTATTTAAAAAAAAAAAAAATTGAAGAAAAGACAAAAACAACCAACCAGAAATCTCTATGAGAAAACAAGAAAACATCCCAAAAAAAGGGTATTACAGGACCATGCCCAACACACGTTATTTTGTGCCAAAGGATATTCACCTCAAATCGTAGATGTAGCAAATGATCACTTGTTGGCTATGTGGAGAAAGCGGGTATACAACAAATAAGTGTCCTAAGGGAAAAGAATCCAGGGCAAACAGAGGCAGGAAGTCACAAGAACAAGACCACTAGTTCAATTCAAAGAGGAAGTACATTTGGTGAAAGAAGATTGTTGTAGTTCACCGGAATCAACTGGATTCTAGCAAATTTAGCCCCAAATTATAGTGATGAACATATAAACATGCATATACAACAATGTGATTGCACATATACTGACGAATGTCATTGCAGCCTCTCTGAAACTGAATCGGACTTTGATTCAGAAGAACAACATGAAAAAACTACATAGAGAGGAAAGGTGCGCATGGCACATACCATAGATGATGATGAATCTAAAGTGTTGTCAAGCATCAAGATGCTTGCAGAAGGAGAACTAAAAGAAAAACTCCTAGAAACATTCCTACAAACCATGAACAAAGGCTCTAATAGTTCTTCAAAAGGTACCATCTCATAGGGTATTTTATATCAAATATGATTATTACATTCTCTTGAATAAAGATAAACTTCAAAAGAAATCATGTGAAAAACAAAAGCATCCTGCATATATATATGAAATTTAAAATGCAAATGCATTAAGATTTTTTGTTTATCACAATTATTATTTAAAAAATAAAAATAAAAATAAAAATCTTCCTATAATATTTTTAATGAAATCAATAAGACGTATATTTTCTTTTTTTGTTAAATTTCCATAAAGGAAATATATATTTCATTAATCAAACATGATATTACATATATATAGGAAGTGTTCTCTCAAGATAGGAAAACTATTTTGGACACACAATCTATTGGTTGAGAGAATATCTCAACGAAACACAAATCTAGGAAACAAAATAGGAATAGACTCCTCTAGTTAGAAAGAATCACAACCGATACAAGTAGGAAATACATATTCCAACACACCTCCTTAATTAGTACTTGTCTCGATATGAATGTGCAAAGTCTAGTTGTGGTCAAACATAACAAAAGAATATGTTGATGTCCATATAAAGGAGCAACCATCCACCGGAATGCATGGGTGCTAACTGCTGCAACCGCCAGTCTTGTAGGATGTCCTTCGCATACATTGTTCTTTCAACCATTACAACTGCATACATGTACCTGTACCTATAAATCCCGCTTCAATATCATCATGGGTTTTATCAGATTACCCGTAACCATGCTCTCGGTTTTATCGGATCACCCTCAACCATGCCACCAAGGGTTGTCAACCACCACGGCTCAACTCAGCCACCGAGGCTCAACACATCGATGAAGGCACTATAGCCACTCTGGGCTACAAACCTGCCACTAGGGCACTCCAGCCACTCTAGGCTACAAACCTGCCAGTAGAGCACTCCAGCCACTAAGGCTCACTAGAGGCCCAACTCAACCAGGATGAGGGTTTTCTCGGCTAACCCTAAACCATGCCAACATGAATCTTTGTCCCACTTCACACTTACATGTGGTTTCTAGCTTACCACAAACTGACATTGCAAATACAAAGTGGTTTTTAGATTACCATGAACTGTATGGGGGTACGCATCCTTACAA
Source organism: Pinus taeda (assembly GCA_000404065.3). Classification (NCBI taxonomy): domain Eukaryota; kingdom Viridiplantae; phylum Streptophyta; class Pinopsida; order Pinales; family Pinaceae; genus Pinus; species Pinus taeda. The sequence continues at coordinate 26,712 of APFE031293840.1, forward strand.
GGCTTACAACACAACTCCAACTCTTGGAGTTACCAGGTACATACATTACAAAGACCACTACAAAACATCCTAGACTTGCTTACTAATAAAATGTGTGACTCATAATACAACATAATACTGAGTCTATTCTACAAACACAAACAAACTTTCAAGCCCGTTTGAATCCTTTGCCAGTCATCTTGGATACATCATACCATTTATATGCTTGAACACACCAATCCTTTCCCACATGAATATTATCGACTTTGTACTTTTGAGTCTTTGACACCCTCATTTTTAACTTTGGCATATTGATCTTGGATCTCCATGTTTTACCTGTCATCTGTTAGAGTCGCGAATTCTAACAAAATGACTTCACATTGAAGTCGCGAATCTCAATATGTATACCAACTTCCAAGACATATTCATCTTCACCCATATCTTGTGCAAAGCTTATATTTCTATATTTCTGAAACGTAAAGGCTAATAGAAAAATTATTAATCCAAACGAAAGACTCCTTTACCATGAGAAACCACTTTCGGTGAGGATGAAAAAATATGGCAGTGTCACAGGTACTATGACGCACAGTATGGATAACATTGGATCTCTTCATTGGCATGGACAATGTTCGATCTCATCATTGGCAACGCAGCGGACATGAAGTGTTCCGGGTTTCTCTAGCAATAAGGGTCTCTCCAAAAAAAAACCATTTGTAACAGTTCAGATCTCATCAAAGAGAGAACACCCAACCTAATGTTCAATTTGCCAAAATGATTGACACAAAAATCGCCGACTCCATTTTGCTCTCCCAGTACACCGTCTCTTCGTTGTCTGGACTCTCAGCAGATGCGAGTCTTCCAGCTGCACCAGGAGACCCATCCATCTGCTACTTCTTGCACTCAGCATGGATGCGTCTGCTGAGAGCTTCAGCACTTGGCTCTTGACATCTATTTTCCATAGCCTCCACACAACCATGAACAGAGCGTAGTACATGCACAATGAGGAAAAGGTAGGGCGTTGCACGATGCTTCATTCATTCTCCCACAAAGCGGAGACAAAATGATATTGGCACCCGACCTTGTTCCATCATCGACCATCGATACATTAGCACCCAAATTAAATAAAAGAAAAAGCCATCCGCTTGCGTGAATGGGCACACCCCCATCGGGTCCATAGACCACCATGGTATTGGATCCCCGAAGACCGAGAAGACTGTTGTGAAGGTCAGGGTTTTGGTGAGAACCATGGCATCACAAGAGCTCAACGCTCAGACAATCTCACTTGAGCTATTAATCACTCGATACCCCACCCATTTGACCCGACTTGTAGTGCATGCACCAGGGCCGTGGTTCATATATTCCCCATAGTAGAGGGCGCTGAGGGCGAAGGATCCATTCCATTCAAACCAACTGGCAGGTTGAATCAAGTCACCTATAAAAGACTACATAAAGACAGTGTGAGAGTACTCTTTCCATGGCCTCCCAAGGTATGCCTCGAACAAGCTTTTCATTCGAACCAGGTTTGGGGCCGCGGTCACATTACAATTCTGAATGGAAATTCTAGTGTTCTCAATGGGGTCCTCCCTTCCCTGAGCGTTGTAAAGAATCTTTTGTTTCTCCATGGGTCTCCATGCCAAGAGATTGCAATCTTGAAAAACAACAGAACGCTTTGAGGAATAATAAACCAACACCACAGGTCATATTGCAGAATGTTGGCTCTACACTCAGATCGTTCTGGCTTTGATCTGTGGATCAAGCTCTTTAGCTAAAATGCAAGCGGCCTCTCCCAACAACAATCATTCATTTAACAAACTGAAGTAAAACACACACTACGAAAATACTCTCTATTATTACCCTTAGCCTAGGACAAGCCAAGCCCATGAGGGGTCAGGCCCTCACGGGCTTTGATACCATGTTAAATTTCCATAAAGGAAATCTATATTTCATTAATCAAATATGATATTACATATATACAAGAAGTGTTCTTTCAAAATAAGAAAATTATCTTGGACAGGCAATATATTGGTTGAGAGAATATCTCAACTACACACAAGTCTAGGAAACAAAATAGGAACAAACTCTTCTAGTTAAAAAAAAATACAACTGAGACAAATAAGAATTACATATTCCAACATTTTTTATTAAAATTATTATAAAATTTAATAATTTTAATAATTTTTTTAAATTAATTTATATATATAAACCATTAATTTAAATTTTTTTTTTTTATAAAATAAAATAAATTAAGTTCAATAAAGATAAACCTCTATTAAATAAACTAAGTTAAAGACGATAAAAATTAATTATTCATAAACAAGACAAACATATGTTCAGTGCTGAGAGGTACTAGCTCGTAGAAATACCATTTCACCATGTTTATCCATTTTAGGCGGCATGGATTCAACAGAGTAATTAGCTGGGCGAGGCTAGTCGGTTGAGCTACAGGAAGGGGCCCCACTGAAGCTGACAGGAACTGTAGTGCTCAAGAAACTGCTGTATGGAACCTGTTAAGATCGGAGGAACGGCTCATAAAGCCCGATATCTGTGCATTTGTATCTGAACAAAGCCTAGATATTTCCTCTACAGTTTTTTGATGCTACGACTAAAGCAAGTGCAGGTCTAAGTTTGATCATGTACCAATAATAATGAAGATGTGGCTCAGGAGTCAGGAGTAGCCCTCATTTTCCGTTGGTTGCTTACGTTCTTAAGTGTGGAAAGAGCAATCATGCACCATTCTCCTAACTTCGTAAGCCGGCAAATTTGCCAGTCGTAAAAATTGGTCGGAATCTGGTTATTTTTTTCTCAAAAAATATGATAACAGGAGTGGGTGAATCTTATTTAGGATATAAAGGAAATGGATTCAGCATTAAAAACAAGTCTGAATACTCAAAATATTGAAACTTTCCAAAATTTCTGCCTATAAAAATCTCACAATTAACAAAAATCTCCCACCACCAAAGATAATACAAATTATTGCTGCTGCAGAGTCAGAGTCGCCGTCCGGGAGCTACAAGTGAACCCCGAAGTACGCCATGGACTCATCCAAGGGGGGGAATTCATTTAAATTTGGAGATTTGCCACTCTCCAAACATTCAAGCAGTACCCAATCCCAAAATGCCGGAACATTTTCCGCCCAAATCTCTGGGTCCTCATTGCAGCATTCCGCTTCCGGACCAGAAGATGAAAACGCTGCGTCGTCTTCAGAAAGCAGCTGGAATTCTTCAGTGGCGAACATGGCGGCAGCGGCTTGAATTTGCGACGGCGACAGGGAAGAGGCGCAGGGGATTTCCAGGGGGAAAAGGGGAAATTTGAGCTTGGCTTTCGATCCTCTCAGGCAATACGCAGCAAAATCGTAGGCGCGGTCAGCCTTTTCCGGCATGTCGTAGGAGCCGAGCCAAATTCTTCCAGTGGATTTCGGCATTCGAATTTTCGAAACCCATGTCCCCCATTTTCTCACTCGAATTCCCTTGAACTGCCGCGACTTCAGTGAGCGGTTTTCGGGTCTGCTGTGATCGTTCTGATTCGTGGAGAGTCTAGCCATGTCGGTGTACCTGGGATTCGATCTCAGGACGTGCTCGTGAAATGTGATGGTCAGCGGAATTGAACTCGCGATTTGACGAACGGAAATAGATGGAAGTGACAATTTTTCGGTAACAGGTAGTGAAGATATAGAGACACAAAGCGTGTTGAGTGCGTGAGACATTGTCAGGAGAAGCCTTCACAGTTACCGGTAAGGCAATAGAAATTTAACATACGCGCAATTACTTGTAATCCTAAAACGTGGGAATAGATGTCATTGGGCCTGAATCTGATTTGATGGGTACTTCGTGCATTCGACCCTGTACAATTTATGGGCTTAGAAAGTAGAATATCCAACCATAACTGAGTTGGCATAATTTTGGCATATATCATTATTACTACTATGAGAGCAAACTGAACTGGATTTTTTTGGGTCAATGCTTCATTAATATGATACACCTTCCACGAAAGAAACTATATATCAAATAACATGTTTGGTGATGTTAAATAAAAATAAAAAACGTTTATAAAATATTTTTATATTTTTAATATAGTTTTAAGAGTAAATATTATATTTGAATATTTAAATTCAGCTTGTCATTCATAATTTTTCACAAAGTGATTTTATTGGTCAATAAAATATTTAACAAATTTTCTTTTAAATTGTTTTTTGTTGAAATGTTGTTAGAGTCTTGGGTGTCTTCTGACTTAAGTAACCTCAACTTTGGTATCATCCAAGTTTTTTCTATGCCAGCTAACATGTTTAATTTCTCAAGCTAAGTTTTTCCTTGTGCATTGGTGGTTTGCTCCAACTTTCCCAAGTGAGCCTAGCACGATTGAAAAACCTCATATTCTCATCATTCCAAACTCCTAGTCATATAACACACTTTATTCAATTATACAAAAAATGTTATAATGATATAAGTTATAATACAAGAGGGGAGCTTGGCCATGATCTGCAACTCATTATAATGCAAAAATAAGACTAGATGATTTTCCTTCCAAAATTCACCCTTCTCTACACAAACAAATCTCATGTCTCAACTATAGGCATGCCTCATGCAAATTATGTTCAAAAGTTTAGTTACTTAGCTAACTCAGCAATTTGTGGTGCCACAACCTTGAGAAAACAACTATATACCACTTTGTTGTGTTCTTATTGGTCTTGCCTTTCTTGCTTGGTTGCCTCCAATCTCAACTCATCCAAGTCTCATCATACTTATATGTGTCTTTGCCTGACTTGGAAAGGGTCACGTCATGTGATATGAACCAAGTCGAATCATCTATTCATGCCCATCAATCCACATAGTGTGTTAAGTCCCTTGTCTTGCCCCATTGTTGAGGTCGTTCGCACCTCTAACATTTCCATTTAGAGGTTGGCTTGTGCAAAAGTCCAAGTCATCTGACCAGTTTCTACAAGTATTGGTGAATGAGTTACCTTTGGGTTTGCTTGTCCAACTCGTGTTCCTAAATGTACATATCCAAGGAACATGCACACAAGGGAGCCTTCCCAACAAGTGTGTTTCATGATCACATTCATGGAAACTTGTGATTTAAGGTAGCTTGAATTCCCAACTCAATTCCCAAGTGTAGAATGTTCACTCAATCATTCCAATGTTTCAAAGTTATTTGGAGTGTTTACTTGTAAAAGAATGTTCTTATTCTATTGAATAAACTTCTCTTGGAGCTGGTACTAAGATAACATGTAGGCATGCCATTTCTTCTTGGCCAAAATGTTATAACACTATATCTGAAAGTAGAGTTATAACCCTTATCCCTCAACACCATCTTATCTGATATGGGGCCATGTGGGGAGATCTAGAAAAAAGTTGAAGGGTAAAAGATAAAATAAATATAATTCCACATGCATGTGTGTGAGTGGTAAACATTAGCACCTTCTTTTTTCATCTTTCGACCGCATGGTATGCAAAGCTTAGTGTTGGAGCAAATCCTATTAGTTCCGATGCTAATAAGCATAGTGAAGAAAGACATAGTGCAAACCATACTTGTGCATCCTAACCTACTTCTCTTGCAGTTAATTTTGTTGCTACATCAACCACATACATAACCAATGGGTGAACTTTCTCCATTAATGCTTAAATATTTGATTTTGAGTAACGTTCAATAAAGAAAAATAAAAATACAATGTTCTTAAGCATTTGAAGTTCCTACATGATGAATGAAGTGGTGTAGTTCATGTTTATTAAGATGGTGAGGCAATGAAAGATGTGTTGCAACAGAAACATGCAAAATTAACTTAGTTAGGTGATAGAGGTCTTCACCTAAAATATTATGCTAAATCATAGATAGCATTAAGGCCCCTCTAAATATATAGTATTAATCATTTAAACATTTTTAAGTTGAAACATAAACAATGGTCTTAGAAATTAAAATAAACTTGACATGAGAGGAAAATTCATCTGCATAATCATTGAGATGTGGTAAAGTATACATTTAATAAATGTCATAAATGTGTGATACCACTCGTGCATTCTCCCCTTATTTTTTGTAATGTAAAAAATACTATGAATTATAAATGAGTATATTTTTATGTAATGGCCTAAAGTGTGGGACCGCAAATCCATGATCTAAAAGAGAAGAGGAAAGGTGTACCCATGTGGGGTTGGTTGGAACCATTTATTAATTGTATGGTGAAATTATTATAGAAAAAGAAGAGGATGAGTACAAGAGGAACATGAAGAGGTACCCTGAGAAAACAATAAAAAGGAAAATGCACAACAATGTGGGGGTTGGACATCTTCTTGGTGAAGCTCATGAAGAAAGATGGAAAGCTCTATGAGTTGAGGGAATGGGATTCCTTGTAAGAGGAAAGTGTAACCCATAGTGTAGGAGGATTAAGAGGAAATGGGAATGAGTGCTTGCCAAGGATTGGCTGAGAAACCACTCAGGGTGTTATCTAGGGTTGAGCTAAAAACCACTCAAGGTGTTATCTAAGTGAATTTGTATTAACCATTAGAGAAGACCATGCATTAAGGGAATTAATCAAATTTCCTAAGTGCATTAATTACTTCAAGCTTCAAAAGATCGCATTTTGTGTAAAATTTCTTATCCAATATTTTTTAATTCATCATCTATGAAAAAATTGTCAATGTAAGTAATTATATCTATATAAATATTTAGGTAAATAAACATATTTATCAAGATATATTACGCACCATAGTTTATGCAATTCTTTGCATAAATTTAGGTATGAGTAAAATTGTAAATATGCAGATTTATAAAGGTTGGTGCTCACCAAAATGTGTGCAAATTGTTGCATAAAATTTAGGTAGGAGAATTATTAAGATTGTTAATTTTCCTATGTGTTTAATGGTGAGGATTAAAATAGATGACAATGGTGAAATGCATCCCCACTGTTCAATCTAGAAGCTCCCACTGCTAAACACATATACACATCAATTCATGGTAAACATCAAAATGCTTACCCTATGATACATCTCACATTGGGAAGGTTAAAGAAATCATAAAAATTAATTAAATGGTTGGTAAGCACTAATAGACGCACTTACCTCATGACACAACTCACATCTCAATCTTAAAAAAATGATACAAATTAACTAAATAATAAAATATTTTAAATTATTATTATTATGAAGTCGTAAGGCCTTCCCTCTAATAAAATATTTTAAATTATTATATTATTAAGTCGTAAGGCCTTCCCTCTAAAATGAAGTTTCCTGATGTGTCATTGTGTAACTTTGTGGGCCATAGATTTTGGTGTTAAACGATGGCATTAATATTGATCCTTTGATCAGGGTTACACCAGTGCTCAGTGGACATAAATTGAGCGGTTTCTGAAACAGTTAAATAGTTTGAAGTTTCTGGAATGGTTTGAGGGTTTAGTAAATGGTGGTCACCCTCCTCTCTGAGTCGCTACACCATAGCGCATAGTCACCATGGATCTTCACAGAAAAACACCAGCCCAAAGCATCTAAGGGATGAAGACCAAATTGTTTCAGGGGTTTGTTCAATGACCTGTCTTCCCCTGTTTCTTCTGCTTCTGGACGGAAGGTGTAACGCCTTGGAGATATTGCGACGGGCGGGCGCCGGGCGCGCGTGCACGACCGCACGAAGGCACTTCGCACAAAAAGTGACGATACTTGGAACAACGATGCGACGAAAGGCGACCTCGACTGAACGACAAAGACACTTATGCGACTAAGTGTTGGACAAGTTTATATGGCGTTGGAGAGTGGCTTGCACATGGCAAGGCTGACTTGTTGCAGAGGCGTTTGGGATTACGTTATGGAGGATTTGGGGGTCGGCCAAGGGGCTACCACCCATGCACATAACCCACCATGAGCGCCTATATACACATGAGCGTGGAGCTTCCAAACAACAACGAAGAGCAACTCGCATATCTTCGCAGGGCAAGTGGAATGTGCGCACTTGGAAGGAGATGCGCACATCTGATGCGCACTTGGCCTTGGTGACTTGTACGCTTGAGTTGGACTTGGTGATAAGTCGAAGTTGATGCAGAGGTGGTTCTATGTTACGGTTTTGGTGCAGATTTGGCAGAGGGCTATAGGTGGCTCGTGTGAGCACCATTCTTCTACAAGGGATGCATGAAACTGTTGTAAGGCAAGATTGCCTGTCTTTGTAAATTTGGCTAAGTGTTGGCTTGGAGTTTGCCAAGCACACTTGAGCGTTGTATTATTGAAAACTGATATAATATACATTGTTGGGCAAACTGTTCGGTTGCCCCTCCCCTTTATATCGTGCGATTGTTGTTCTTTTATAATTGTTGTGGATAATGATTAAGTATGGGTGATCATTAATATAAAGGTTAAATGCATTCTATACTTGGTTGCAAAACACAAACTAAGTTATCGGTTGTGAATTAGGCGTAGTCCACATACATTAGTATTGTTAAAAAGAAAGTGTGTGGTGGTGCCGCACCTCGCCGCCACGGTTGAAAGACCATTGTAAGCTTGGGGGCGTGACAGAAGGCGTCTTATTGTGATCTGCATCGTTTTGGAATTTACGGCATCTTATTGTAATCCGGATCGTTTTAGATCTAGTCTTTTTCTTTTGATTATAAGTCTCTCTGGTTTGGTTTTAGCTTTTGTTAATTCATTAATTAATGTCTTAAAACAGGAAAGAATAGACAGATGCAAATATTTGTGTTGCTCAATGTCTTAAAACAGAAAGAACAGACAGATGCAAATATTTGTGTTGCTCAGGTTTTGATTAAAGTATATATATTTGTGCAGTCGTAGTGTATTTTTTATATGATGTTCTTCAGCTCCTTAACGCCGCATATTATGGGATGTTGACCGGTGGGTCTAAGTCCAAATTCAAGCATAGCTTTAGTTCTCTCCTCAGATTTCGTTTTAATCTGGTTGGTTTTCTACTGTGAAATTTACTGCCTGCTTGTTGTTTGACCTTTCACAGTGTGTATGTTCAGGTTAGGCGTGATAGGTGTCGGAGTGAGCAGGAGGTTCCTTTCTTTGTGTTGGGTTTGGGGAGTAAACCACGTATCCAACTTAGCCGGTAGGGTAAATTACAACCACGTATCCAACTTAGCCGGTAGGGTAAATTTGTTTTGACACTGACGAAATTTCACATTTCCTTCTTAATAATAATTTATTATTATATATTTAAAATATTTAGAATCTTAAATATTAAAGTATTAAACCTGTTTAATAATTTATTTTCCAAAAGTATTTTTTCATATATATAATATTTTTTGCATTTATAAATCTCAATATTCATTTTAATTTCTTTAAACCTTTACCAAACAGAATCAGCAGTTGAATACCTTAAGCTGTTTTCTTATGATTTTTTTTTAAGTAAAATCAATTTCAGAATTAAAAATATCGACATAAGAAGCGAATTCAATTTAAAATGCAGGCAAAAGGCGAGGACCTAGAAAGGCATACTGGATATCTAGCATAGATGTGATATATACAACAATTTCGATAATTTACTTAGGATTTTATTTAACAATTTTTATTCTATATTTGTGAATTTATTGTATTTATAATTAACTTATAATTAATAATAAGGGTGGTTATATTAAAAAAAGATAAACTAAAATATTATTTGACCAAAATAATTTCATAAATTTTTTTAATTTTCATTATTCAAGAATTAATATAACTAGAAGATGATTATACTTATGAATTTTTAATATCGCTGAGTCTAGTTCATGTCATTGCAGGGAAGATTATTCTTCGACGCACCAACTCTATTTTTCATTATTTTCTTCACCATCACCATTGACTCGTCTTTATTATGACTGTTTTTTGGGATAATTTTGAATTGTAAATTTTAAATCCTAGAGTGATGGTTTTCATTTTTATCATAATTAATTTTTATAAAAAAATATTGTTGATGGAGTCCAGAAGTATGCTTAAATAAAAGAATCTATTACCATGTTAAATGAATTGAAAATGAAAAAATCTATTACCATGTTAAATGAATTGAAAATAAAAAATATTTTCTTTTATGGCTTAACGTTGAGGCTTATTCCTTTGTATTTTGACGGACGCACCAACTTTATTTTTCATTATTTTCTTCACCATCACCATTGACTTTTTTTATTATCACCGTTTCTTTCGGATAATTTTGAATTCTAAATTTTAAATCATAGCGTGATGGTTTTCATCTTTACACTAATTAATTTTCATAAAAAGAAAATGATTGTTGTGGAGTATTTCTACTTCTAAATAAAAGAGCTAAAATGAATTGAAAATGAAATTTTTTATTTTATTTTTTTTAATGGCTTAATGTTGAGGTTTATTCTTTTTCTTTTTTGTTTCTCTTAGTCTATTTGTTTTTCAACCTTTCCAATTTCAAGTTCTTGCAATGTAAATTTTTCATTCATGTTTGGTGAGTGTATTATTGTTTGGTTAAAAAGAATTTCAACATCTATTAGAGTTTGTAGGTTTAATAATTTGTCCAAAATATTTCTCTTCTTAAATTTTTCCTTGTCAATCATTTTCTTGGGAAAAGATGTTATCATTTGATGCTCCATTATAATATTTCGCTTTTATTTCAATAATTTGCCAATTAGTACTTGAGTTATTCATGAAGTCATTGAGAGGTGGTTGATATAAGGTGATAGATGTGTATTGATGTATATATTATGTGGTTGGGCTAGTTGAAGGTGAACAAGTGGTGAAGGTGAAGGCAAATACTACTAAGAATAGAAAAGGTGGTTGTTGATGATGATAATGATTTCCACCATCTATAAAGATTAACTTTGGTTTATCTAACCTTATGGAAAATTATAACAATTTAATTCTTTTGTTTTTATGCTCATAAATATTGGAGAAAATTTTTCCTTAACCTTTGTACTTTTGATGAGTATTCTTAATGGCATCAATATTCTTTGAAATGACTACCTCATTTATTCACAATGGTTTAGCAAAGGCTTAGCAACTTTGTGCTAACCCCGGTGAATCTTAAGAATCCTCTCATTTCTCATGTTAATTTGGCACAGTTAGGGGAAATAGATATCATAGAAGACTTGAAATATGAAATGGGTGAATAAAATGTGGAAGACTTCAAGGTATGAAATGGGTGAATAAAATGTAGAAGACTTCAAGGTTTTGATCAGGTGAGATAGTTCAATATTGAAAATTGGTCAATGAGAGGAGAAAGAAATATGCACCAAACTTGTGTGGAAGGAAACAATCTCAACATCAAATGCACACTTCACAAACTTTTTCCACTTTTTCAGAATTTCTAAGGCATAAAAAGCCTTTTGCGTTTATTTGTAGGCCACTTCCTAGTCAAATACATAGTCATGTCTCGCAGGATATCAAGTTGAATAAAGGAAAGTTCGTGGATGCTACCATAAGAGTTCATCATGGTATCTTTGAATAGTGAATTAATGTTGAATTTGCTATATCAGTTAAAAGAATTATTTAATCAATGGTCAACAAAAGATCCATTTCTCTCCTATAAAACATTATAAAGTTGTTATGTCAGTGACTAGCTTTATTGATATATATATAAGCTTTATATATATATGTGTGTGTGTGTGTGTGTGTGTGTGTATGTATATACATATACATACATACATACATACATACATACATACATACATACATACATACATACATACATACATCCAAATGGTAAATTTTGAATTTCTCATTTTCGAAAAAAAAAACTTTCAATATAAATTCATGTGTCACAAACCAATCCAAATGCCCAAAAGAAGTTAAGGAAGGACAAGCAAAGGCAAATCCAATCACCTTAAGAGCAATTGGTAAAGCCTATAAGCTTTTGATCAAGTCACACAGTTCAATATTGAAAAAGAGCAACTTTCAATATAAATTCATGTGTCACAAACCAATCCAAATGCCCAAAAGAAGTTAAGGAAGGACAAGCAAAGGCAAATCCAATCACCTTAAGAGCAATTGGTAAAGCCTATAAGCTTTTGATCAAGTCACACAGTTCAATATTGAAAAAGAGCAACTTTCAATATAAATTCATGTGTCACAAACCAATCCAAATGCCCAAAAGAAGTTAAGGAAGGACAAGCAAAGGCAAATCCAATCACCTTAAGAAGAAGTGGTAAAGCCTATAAACTTTTGATCAAGTCACACAATTCAATATTGAAAAGGAGCACTACACAGTTCAATATTTAAAAAGAGCAACTTTCAATATAAACTTCATGTGTCACAAACCAATCTAAATGTCCAAAAGAAGTTAAGGAAGAACAAGAAAAGGCAAATCCAATCACCTTAAGAGCAAGTGGTAAAGCCTATAAGTTTTTGATCAAGTCACACAGTTCAATATTGAAAAAGAGTACTACACAATTCAATATTGAAAAAGAGCACTACATAGTTCAATATTGAAAAAGAGCAACTTTCAATATAAACTTCATGTGTCACAAACCAATCCAAATGCCCAAAATAAGTTAAGGAAGGACAAGCAAAGGCAAATCCAATCACCTTAAGAACAAGTGGTAAAGCCTATGATCTTTCGATCAAGTCACATAGTTCAATATTGAAAAAGAGCACCTTTTTTTTATCAGGGATTTGTTATTGGAACTTGAAAGAGCATCTTCAATATTGAAAAAGAGCACTTTTTTTTGTCAAGGATTTGTTATTGGAACTTGAAAGAGCATCTTTCAAGATTGAGAGGAAACCTATGTTGGAAAGATCCAATGGTAAATTTTGAATTTCTCATTTTCGAAAAAAAAAAAGGGCCTTTCAATATAAACTTCATGTGTCACAAACCAATCCAAATGCCCAAAAGAAGTTAAGGAAGGACAAGCAAAGGCAAATCCAATCACCTTAAGAGCAAGTGGTAAAGCCTATAAGCTAAACCAATCCAAATTCCCAAAAGAAGTTAAGGAAGGGCAAGCAAAGGCAAATTCAATCACCTTAAGAGCAAGTGGTAAAACCTATAAGCTTTTGATCAAGTCACACAGTTCAATATTGAAAAAGAGAAGCTTTCTTCAATATAAACTTCATGTGTCACAAACTAATCCAAATGCCCAAAAGAAGTTAAGGAAGGACAAGAAAAGGAAAATCCAATCACCTTAAGAGCAAGTGGTAAAGCCTATAATCTTTTGATCAAGTCACACAGTTCAATATTGAAAAGGAGCACTATACAGTTCAATATTGAAAAAGAGAAACTTTCAATATAAACTTCATGTGTCACAAACCAATCCAAATGCTCAAAAAAAGTTAAGGACAGACAAGCAAAGGAAAATCCAATCACCTTAAGAGCAAGTGGTAAAGCCTATAAGCTTTTGATCAAGTCACACAGTTCAATATTGAAAAAGAGCACTACACAGTTTAATATTGAAAAATAGCAACTTTCAATATAAACTTCATATATCACAAACCAATCCAAATGCCCAAAAGAAGTTAAGGAAGGACAAACAAAGGCAAATCCAATCACCTTAAGAGCAAGTGGTAAAGCCTATAAGCTTTTGATCAAGTCACATAGTTCAATATTGAAAAAGAGCACTTTTTTTTATCAAGACAATTTTTTTTATCAGGGATTTGTTATTGGAACTTGAAAGAGCATCTTCAATATTGAAAAAGAGCACTTTTTTATCAAGGATTTGTTATTGGAACTTGAAAGAGCATCTTCAATATTGAAAAAGAGCACTTTTTTTTATCAAGGATTTGTTATTGGAACTTGAAAGAGCATCTTTCAACATTGAGAGGAAATCTATGTTGGAAAGATTATAGAATCGGTAAATTTTGGCATAATGTAAGTGATTTCTCTTTATCTTCTAGCTTTGAATGACATTTACTATTTTTTATATTTTGTTTACTAATTTTTATATTCAATGATCTTCTATATCTCACTATTCTTCTTAATTTTATGCTTTATAGTGTTTCCTTTGCAACATTTGGTTCAATTACTAGTTGTAAAACAATCAATATATGAGTTAAACATACATATACTTAAAAAAGAGCATGTAACAATATTCTTAACTATGGAGATTCTTCCCCACTTTGTCATGGAGATTGATGACTTGGAAAATAGGTTTTTTTACAATATCATAGCCCAATGCAAATACTACATGCCTAAAAAACCATAACTCATGCTCACATGGCAATATGACATTTTTTTAATTAAGCAATTTTACTAATATAAATATAACTACTTTTGAGATAAATCTCAACCTTTCATTTTGTGACTTCTACTAAAAAATATTCAAAAAATATTCAAGGAAATTAAATTTCTACCATAAAATTAAATTATGAAAACTCTTATTCGAAAATAGACACACATATTGGCTTGGTTATAACTTTATTTTAAGTTATTATTATATTGTTAATTATAAAAATAATTAATATGTGAAATAAACAAACACATATATATATATATATAAACAATGTAACACTAATTTTTAATCATAGAAGAATTTCATCTCTATCCTTCATGATTTTGTTTGACTTATAAATAGTGATTTGTAAATAGTGATGAATATTTCACTCGATAATTACTCACAACAAATTTACTAAAATATATTAAAAAATATGAAATCTACATGATGAGAGTTAATTTCTCCTTAGATTTTTGGTTATGTTAATTATTGTTTATTGCATATGCATGCAAATTATAATTATGTAGAAAATAGAGAACAACGAAATAAAAATTTGCAAACAAGTTGACACAAGATATATCTCGGGAAACCCTTTCGAGAAAAAATTCCAGCTAGAAGGTGAGGTCTTTTTGCCCGTCTTTCTCTATATAGAAAATGGATGCAAGTACCAAGAAGTAAGGCATGTGACCGATGAGCTACTACAGTGCACAAATTCTCTCTTTGTGTTCTCTCTCTAGCCCACTTGGATACTCTATTCATTTATGGAACAAAATGTACTTGAAAAGAATAGAACCCCTTTCCTCCTAATGGCCCGTTTATAACACAACCTAATAGTCTGTTAGCACTTAAGTTTGACTCCTTCAACTCTTAACTAGAATCACAATATTGATTTTTCTAGAGTCTTGTTCATCATGGTCATGTGGCTAGCCCCTTTCCATGAGTAATGGGGTTTGACGTGGCATCCTCCCAAATTATAATGGTCAAAATAGGAAGCCCAACTTCCAAGTGACATAACTTTGCATATAGACTCTAATTGAGGTGATTCTTGCGACATTGGAAAGGTCTTTGTGTGTAGAATAGGAAGAAAAAGGTTGCACTGATCCAAGTGGATATTGGTGGCCACCCGCTAATTCGACTTGGATCCCCTCTAAGTGCTTCGTGCAGTTTTTT
>APFE031293843.1:0-32242 GCA_000404065.3 Pinus taeda
CCATTAAAACTCTGCTCTGCCCTCTGCCCTCTCAAATTTAGTTTGAGGTTCCTTTGGAAGCTCGAAATGTTGAATTAAATTGTTGGTGTTGTGTTTGGGTTGAATGCTGGTCAGAATTATTTAATTCTTTAACACAGTGAGAGTGCGTTGAACTGTATGTTAAACTATGGCACTATGTGGGAACACCAAGATAGGGCGTTGAATGTTATATGAAGCAAGGATATCATGGCATATCACTATGAAGAGAAATGGTGTGTTTGATTGGTATGTTCACCTGCTGCATTGAAAAATGTTTTGAAGGTCGATAGGTACATTATTCATGCATTGGTGCAATGTCGTGTAATGGCTCTCCGTTAAGGCCATCGTGAGACCATGTGCACAAAACACCCCATAAAGTGGAAGTGTGGTTCCAAAATTGAAGAGGAGCACTGATAAATGCTCATGATGCTTATCTATAATGGCTAGAAAGTCCTAGCTAGGGAAGAATTTCCAGATCTCAGAGTTGCATAGACGAGATGGTTTCGAAGTTGGAAATGCTGATAAGATATTTGAGAGTACATCCACAAAGAAGTTAAAGAGAAAGGCTGCTTGACTGGAATTCGTATGTGAATGGATATGAACTTTGTAAACATAACTAGTTTTCCTGTAATGGATTCTGATATTTAGGAGATATTCCTGGACATCAAATCTACCTCTTAGTAAGAAATTATTTCAAGGAATTTGTAATCTGATGATGCTAAGAATGTATGCAATATCATTTTTTAAAGCATGAGTGCATTTACCTTTGGCAATCTTTCATAAAATTAGATTTACCTTATCTAGTTTCTCTTTTAATGGTGTGTGTGCTCTTGCAAGGTTTAGGAGAGGTGGATATATATAATAGATTATATTATATAATTATATATATATATATATATAATATAATATA
The DNA here is from genome assembly GCA_000404065.3 of Pinus taeda. Lineage (NCBI taxonomy): Eukaryota > Viridiplantae > Streptophyta > Pinopsida > Pinales > Pinaceae > Pinus > Pinus taeda. The sequence continues at coordinate 929 of APFE031293843.1, forward strand.
TATATATATTATATATATATATATATATATAAATATATATATACTGGGCAGTCACCATTGGCTGCCACCATTGTTCGGTTAACACAGTTTCTATATTGCCACTTATTTCATAACCGTTGTTGTCATAATACTCTCCATATAATGCTAGCTATTTAATACCCTTTATTACCGCTCGACAATCATATGAATGTTGTAGTTAATGCTCTTACCATTCCATTGCATACATTGAATGCATCCTTGAAATTGATTAGCTGGATTAGAGCGGGATAATCCAGGTTCAACCATTGGGTGCATTGTTGTGGAAGAAAAAAAAATGACATAGATGCAGATTTGTGAGAATTTGCAACTCACTAAGGTACTAGTCTCTTGAATTTTCCATAAATAATTGTGCCATGAGATAAATTTGTAATTGCATATTTGAAGAGTGAAGTTCCAGAGATATTGGGGCACACTTCTCCTTCTATTGGTGTCAGAAATTCCTGTGGTGAAATAAGGGTCGAATTGCATTGTGGAAAGGGCTATTAGAGGCTAAATTGAGGGTGTATAGTCCACAACAATTGTTGAACGAAAGCCTAATAAGAATAATTAAGTGTGTGCAGATTCTCCTTGGCTTAGTGCAATTCTGTAAGAAATATCCACAATTCATTGCAGAGGTTTTACAAAGGAAGGGGGCACATATAGGCTGTAGCTGTCCCTGATTAATAATAGCCAGTTAAAGGGGCCCCTTTAGCACAAAAATATGAGCACTTTGAAGAAGCAACACGGGGCAACCAACATATTAATTGAGGTTTCTATAATTTATATAGTAGCATGGATTGTTGTTGCATACTTTGCTTCACAAAGATATGTATGTTTAAGAAGACAATTGCGAGTTGTTTGTATAATCCAATTGTAACGACACTGTATTGTGAGTGGGTGTTGATTCTTGGTTCATAGTTGTAATTAGTGTTGGAAGTGTAAGTTTGATTTTTTGAGAAAAAAGGCTAAAATTGATCATGCATTACAGTTGTTGAATAACCTCATTCATTCCACTGTTCATGATATGGTAAAAATTAGCAAAAATGGTCTCTCTAATATTCGAACTTGTCTACAAAACGTGTCTAGTCAATTTATTGTCCTAAATTGCTTTACATAAATTATCAATCCGGGTATCGTAAACTGATGATGTGTGGTGCACTATATGTGCCTAGTTAACCTTTTTCTTACTTCGTTGTTTTATAGTTTATGTTGTTTTGGGGGGTTTTGTTTCTCATGCTTAAGGAAATTAATCTAAGAAAGAAAATTTATGCTTATAAATGAAATCTTTAAATGTTAATGGAAAACTAAATCTCTTTTAATGTTAAAATCTAATTTATAAAGAAGGGAGAAAAGGAAATGAACAAGTCAAAATTTTGAATAGTTAGATTAATCTAAACCAACAAAATGTCTATGAAATGAAATAAAAAATGATAATGCTATTTGAAATGGAAAGCAAATACAAAACATGTAACTAAAGGAAGTGTTTTGTCACTCTGCTACACAATTTTGGGAGAACGATCTCCTTGTGATAGTATTTTGATGTATTCAATACTTCATTGTTCTAAAACTGAAAATGAAATTTAAATGAAAGACTAAGACTTAAAGTGAAATTGCAACTAATCTACTATAACAGCTAAATGAAGTGCTTTATCACTTTGCTATACAACTTTAAGAGAACTACCTCCTTGTGATAGTATTTTGAGGGATTAAATACTTCATTGTCCTAGGAAAAGGTAAACATAAAAAATGCAAATAAAGACTCATTCATAAATGAAATACTTCACCACTTAGTTTTAAAATGAACCATCAATTGAAAGGGCTTTCGGAAATATTCACTTACAACATGAGTTATTAAACTAACATCAAATCTACTGTGTGCTCTAATGCTCCAAGCACCAATTGTAAAATAGGAGGACTACTTCCATGGACTATTTTGTTAAGCATAGATTACACAGTTAGATAGATCTACAATTAACCGGTTGAACACACTTGCATGAATTAAGCTTGAATGAATGGGAAATCTAAACTATTAAACTTGGAAACAATAATAAAAATAAAATGACATACTTGAATGAAATCAAAGAAAAACTACAAAATAAAATCTACTTTACCTTACATTCTAATATGCTCCATGACATCCCCTACTTTACATCTCCTTCCATGTTGGGAACCTCAAAGCTTTATTCAAATTCTTCAAAGTTACAAAGTAAAACAAGTTGAGCTAACAAAATTTACAAAGCTTCCAAATAAAGGAGAAAGATCTCCTATTTATACAAAAAGATGAGAATTCATCTCATTAATGAGAGTCCATGAATCTCTCCTTAAACCTCTAGAGTTATAAACAAAATAGGAAATGATAAGACACATGTCTTCCTAGAGTTTCAATACAAATAGGAAATGTGACACATATCATCATGATCCCATGATCCTCTCCACTGAAATTCGAATTTCTCTTTAGGATGTGACATAAAAGTCTTCTAGAAGCTTCATTTTGAGCTACACATGTCAACAATCTCATCCCACTTGTTAGGTATAAGAATATGCACATTATTTTCTAATTTTTAACCACCAATTCACTTAAAAATGCTAAGAATTAATAAAGTTTGGAAAAACATAAATGTGACCGAATAATGATGAAAGTGAGATGAATTTAGTGACATGGTAGTGAAATGAAGGTGAAATGGAGGTGATATAATGGACATGATAGTGAAAGTGTAATGGAAGTGAATGAAAATTTCAAGACCCAACAAAATGCACAAGAGAAGATTGAATTTTTGCAGCTTGAATCTCAACTACAACAAGCAGAATTACAACAATGGAGTCGTCATTATAAACATGTTTCTATTCAAGACAATGAAACAAACTCCCATAAATAACAAGTAAATATTGTTGAAGTTCATTCAGACCCACTGCCAAATAAAGTAGCAGTTATACATACAGATGCAGAAATTTGTTTTCACTTCCCAAACCCATCATTAGACCTTGGGAAGAGCTTGTCCATAACAAGCACAAAACTGGTCTTGGATATGAGAAGGACGTGTCCTTTCATATTATAGACTACTACAAACCAATCCAATTTCAAAGTGTTGGATTTCTTCAGGACAGTTCATTTTCACTTGCTCCTCATGACAGCTCACCTTTAGCTGTTCTAGATTCTGCCCCTCTTCCATAGCAATAGATTGTGAAATGCCAAGACTGTGACCGAATTGGACATTTCAAAGATCATTGTTTTGATCTTCATCCATGTAATAACTATCATAAAATCACCCATTCTTCACACAGATGCTTAAAAAAAAAATGTCTTGCAAGAGAAAAGATTCATCTTGGATGGATCGCTTCTTGGCAATGGGCATCAATGGCCAAGAAGATATTCCAGTCACATGTCAGAACTTGTTCTAAAGTATTGAACAGTCTTGCAGTTGAGTTTTCTCCATCATATCACCTTGTATCTGACAGGGGGGAAATAATGTTCATCTACAAGCTTCAAAGCCACATCAAGCGAGCCTGAGCCACAACCTGTTACACCAGTTTCAGAGTTGTAGCCAGAGACAAAAATGCCCTTGAGCATTCTTTCAGTTGGTAATTTGGGACACTTCCTCTAGCAGAAGACTTCATATTCTTTCTAGTTTTGAAAGAGTTCCAGGAATAGAATTGAGGACACGTCCTCTAGTAGAAGACTTCAACTTCTTTCCAGTTTTGGAAGAGTTCCAGGAATTGCTTTAAGCATTCCAGAGTTGTTGGTCATCCTTAAACCATCACAGATTGAGACTTCCCTTTTCAGGTTGAGATTCTCTTGTTTATGCAGGGTGAGACCTCCCTTGCATGGTTGAAGGTTTCCCTCTTCAAAACATTAGGAGCACTTCATGTAGTAGAAGACATGAGCTTCATGCCAGACTTGGAAGAGTTCTAGGAACTACAGTATGCATTCCAGTGTTGGTGGTCATCCTTAAACCACCAGCCTTTATACGAACATTTGATAGAGCACATTCAGCCTAGTGCTACCATGCATTTTTTGCATGTTTTGTATTACAACTCTCTTCTTGGACTCATACATAACCCTTTGGATTAAGGGGGGGAATGTTCGACACCTAATCCTCTAAGGGTTAGTGTGGAAGCCGAATACACTAAAGAAGTCCAAGAGACCTTGGGGTGTGGAGCCCAATGGTCACACCATGTACTATAAATGTATACCATTTGTTAATAATATATGTGCTCTCATGTTTATCTTTCCTATGTTGTTGTTGCCATGTGTGTTTAACAGGTAGTAAGGCTTTGTAGGACAACGAAGAAAAAATAGTTTGAATTAAAAAAGATCTCGTGGATGATTAAAATGAATATTTTCTAACTAACAATACATTTTATTTATCCTTGTTTTCATTTTCATTTTATTATAATATTTTTAAATTATGTCCACATGTAATATATGGAAAGAGGTACCAATTCCAGTTCCATACAGTGAAAATGAAGACCACCTTACAAATACCACAATTTTTGGAATTAGTGGGGTAGCTTCTCATACCACGATCAAATAAATTTCTAATGAATGTCTTATTCTTAGAAAAATGGAATTTTATAAATGAAAAAGATTGAGAACAATGTTAAGTTATGGATATAGAGTGTTCAAGAGATGACTCAATATTTTCCAATATAGCAGGAGTGCCTAGTGCAAAGGAAACCTAGAATGTTATGAAGTTATTATATTAGAGTTATGTCAAAGTAAATATTGTGAACCTTCAAACCCTCAATAATGTATTTCAAACAATTACGATGAATGAGGAAAAAAGGAATTCACTAGTTCTTGATCAATGAGTTAGGAGTTCTAAATTAGTCGAGGAATCACAGAAAGACGATTGAAGATAAGAAAATCATCCAAAAAAATCATCAAAAGGCTATGTAAGAAGTTTGAGATGGTTTTCATTTCCATAGAAGAGTCCAAATATTTATCCAAAATGACAATATAAGAATTTTTGGATTATCTTTTGTCATATGATTAAGGAATAAACAAGGAAGAGGAGTCCTTATAACATGCCTTCAACACTCAAGCATCCACCAGTACAAGCAAAGATAGAGGTAATGAGATAGTGCAATGAAGAACTACACTAGAACATTGGGGACAATCAAACCAAACTAGCCTACTATCAAAATTAGAAGCAGGAATTGACAAGATAGAAAGATAAGTCTAAGGTACAATGCAACTACTACTACAAAATGTATGGACAATAAAAGAAAATGTAGAAATAAATAGTTAGATATGAGAAACAAAATAGTTAATGTCTCCAATACTTAACAAGGGACATATGACTCAATGTTCAACTCATGTAAAATCACTAAATGAGACGACAACATAGATATTTGATTGTTTGATGGTGGTTGGCACAATAACTAGTAAGTAACAAGAAGATGTTTGTTAGTATTGATAGGTTCATTCCATTTAAAATTACTTTAGGAGATGATTATCATGTCAAAGGCCATAGGAAAAGGTGTTGTGTCTATCTTAACAATGAATAAGGAGGAAATATATTATGTCTTTTATGTAGCAAATCCAAGAGTTATAATCGATTAAGTATTAGACAATTGCATCAAGGAGATTATGATGTTAGATTCAAGGAATCCACATGAACAATATGATACAAGTTATCTGATGAGATTTTATCCAAGGGTGTGCAAATTAATTCTCGTGGCACAAAGGAAAAATATTGAACCCATATACTAACCATTTAACAGGCTCTATGAACTCATATCAAACATAGCACAAATTTTTATATTAAAATAAAATCATTGCATATGGCCTCATGCCTAATGGCCCTTAGCCTAACTCATAGTACCTTGTCCATGGAACTTGGCCTCTTTTTTTACATAGATTGGTCTTCTTGACATTTCACAAGCTAGCCATCTAAATTAAAATAGAATAAACCCTAAGAGCTACAATCATGAGGAATAACTTTGTCTTGCCACTTATGCCTTCTATAGGCTTCGTATTTTCAAAAGTTACATGAGAGCATGTAATCTTTTGTAAAATGACTTGTTGTTCATTCTGGAGCCTTTCATAATCAAATTTGGTTTGGGGTGAGGTATGTGCCCCTGCATCCTATTCACACAGTTGAAAATTTTCATGATGTCCTCATCATGTGTTGTCATTGTTGCATCTCACGCATCACCATCTCAGTCTTCTTTCACCTCATGTATGACTGGGCTCCTCCTCTCATTCAATAGTGTGTTATAATTATAGCCTCAAGGGACACCTCACTGGCTCTCTCCTTTAGCACATAATTTCGGCATGTTAGGATCCCATCCCTTGGAAGTTTCTTGAGCTTCCTCTGTTCCTTGATGGTTGTTCTACATTGCTCACTTATCTTGAAAATTATACCCACAATCGCAATTGTAGAATTTCCACAGCAACTTATACCCAAATTCAGTTGGAAGTTCTTTTCTAGAGGAAATTTTTATTCAAATCTAATACCACTTGATGAAAAAAGATCCAAGGGTCTGTAAATTTTATCTCCTCATGGCTCTACCTTTGGAATATTATGGGTTATGGGCCCATGATAACCGTATTTTCTTGTCTTTTGTGTATAGAATGAATTTGTGTTTCTAAATTTCCCATCAATTCCTCCACCACTTCAACTTCTATGTTAGGAATCCTCGTACCATCCTTAATATGTAAAAATTTTCCTCCCATACTTCATTTCCTCTAGGCCTGAGCTATCAAGAGTCACCTTTATGTCTGGCGTAGAATGGCCTCATAGGTCACCTCCTTTTCCTCTCTCTAAAATTATGCTACTTCCCAGTTCCTACTACATCGGCCCCACTTGAGATTACATGTTCGGAAACTTTATTGTTTCCCTCTTTTTATTCTCCTTGGTTGGTCAATGAATTTACGACATGACCAAACTGACTACACCTCTAGTTTGGAACCTACTCGACCACTGAATGTTGTTTTGACATCAATCAAATTCCTAGACTTCCATTCTATCCTAGTTTTCTTCACAATGGCCCATAACAACACTTGATGATTGTTTGACTTGAACCTAATCCCTTGCTTGAACGATTTTTCCTCCATGAATACGACCCATGAAAAAAAAATTGATTGTCACCAGTGAAGGGAAAAATATGGAACCTCTATAATAACCCTTTGATAGGGTATGTGAACTCAAATAAAACATATCACATACTCTTATATTAAAACAAAACAATCACATATGGGTTCAATCTTGATGGTTATCTTCCTGACTCACAGTACCCTAGCCATGACTCTCAACCTAATTTTTACATTTATTGGGCACCCTCACACTTCAAGAGTGACCCATTTAAAATGAAATAGAACAAACCCTAAATATCACAATCAAGGGGAATAACTTCCTCCTGCCATGTATGCATTCTAGAGTCTTAATATTTAAGAAAAAAAGAGGAAATAATGTCTCGTTTCACAAAATGACACACATATCATTTTGGAGCATTTTGAAATCAAATTCAGTTTGGAGTGGGGTTTGTGTCCCCGCAACATTACCCAGTAGAAGAATTTCCTAGAAGTTCAAATGATCAAGAATAGAATTCTCAATGAAGTAAGAAGTGTAAATCCACCATAACAACATGCAAAAGATATCTTAAGTGTAGATGAGACTTTGTTTTTACATATTAGATATAATCACCTACCCTTTAGAATTTTTATCCTTGGAAACAAATTTGATTGTTAATGGGCCACCCATATTCAATTAGAAAACCAACATTGGTGAGTGTTGCATTATTGGAAAACATAAAAATAGTTTTCTTGAAGCCCCCCTACAAAGCTATGGAGCTTCTAGAACATATCTACATATCTCTATATGGGCCCTCACAAAGTCATTTAATTGGTGGAAGTTTTGATTCTTTTTACATTTATTAATGATATTAGGGGGAATATTTAGGTGCATTTTCTAGAAAAAAATATTAAATACATTTGCAAATTCAAAATTATTTAATTCTATAGTAGAAAAGAAAGTGGAAAATATGTCAAAGTGCACCAATCTATTGGGGGAGGAGAGTAGAAACGCAGAGGTGTTTACATTTTTTTAATACAAAATAGGGGTGAGAAGGAAATACAGCATTAAATATAATTGACAATAGATGGGGTGGTTGAACAGAAAAATCAAACCATTATGAACATGGAAAGGAAATTGTTTAAGCTAGAATTTTTCTAAATGATTTTTCGGATTAGTTGATATATATTTTAGTATGAAAATTGAATAGATCCCCTAAAAAAGTTGTGGAAAATAAAGTTCCTCAAGAAGCACGGTGTGGAAAATGTCATGTGTTTCTCATTTCATAGTTTTTCATTGTATTGGATATGCACATGTCCCAAAAGAGATGAGAAGGAAACTAGAAAATACGAGTGAAAAATGCATTTTCATTTGATACCATGAGTAGTACAAATCTTGTAGATTATATAATCTAGTCACTAAGAAATTTTTGGTGAATAAAAATACATTATTCTTTGAGGAAACATATTGGAGTGAGTAAGATAATAAAGAAATGGGCAGTAGAATTCCATCTCTCCTAATAAATGAATAGGTTTAAAGTTCAAGAAAACAAGCACCTCCACCAAAATTTCCAATGCTATAGGTACAAGTACAAAAATATAATTTGTTTTCTAGATAAATGTTAGTAGATTCAATGTTAAATCCGAGAAACAGTGCTTCATCTAGAAATGAGTTAATAACCTCAATAAGAAATCAGAAGGAAATGAGCTTAAGTGAAATATAAGAATATTGTGATTACATGGATTTGCAAGCTCATATTTCCTTATTATCCTATCACCCTACTTATCTTCAAAAGGTAGTGAAAGAAGAGAAATGGGTACAAGCCATGAATGAAGAGAATGAGGCTACTGAAGGAAATGTGACATGGTATTTTGTTGATCTCCCATCTAATAAAATATTTATACGTTAAGTAAGTGTATAAGAAAATCTTTGGTGATAAGTGCAGGGTAGAGAAATATAAAGAAGGGCTAGTTGCCAAAGGATTCTCTCATCAACTAGTTATTGATTATGGTGAAACCTTTTCTCTAGTAGTAAGGATGGATACTATTAGAGTTGTGAATTAGCTATTGCAAACTAGAAAAATAGCCTTTTTACTAGATCAATTTTAGATCAACCTTCTTTATTAGAAAACTTGAAGATGAGATATATCAATATCAACCACTAGGATTTGAATTAAAATTCCAAGGCTATAAAGTGTTTACGTTAAAGAAAGTGGTACACATTATTTCAGTCATATTTGTTTAATAAACACTTCAATAGGAGAAATAATGACTTCCCTATATATACCAAATCAGATCAAGGTGAAACCATTATAGTTTGTATATATGTTGATGATATGATATGTAATGGAGATATTTGATTCCAAATATTCTATGAGAGGATAATTTGAGATGGTATACATCGTTCTCATGATGTATGTTTTGGGAATTGAACACATGCAATTTCCTCAAGGTACTTTCTTATTTCCACCAAAGTATGCTATAAATATATTAAAAAGGTCAATGATGGATAACTGATCGGGAAACAAGAGAGGACTTAAACACTTATAAAGAAGATCTTTTCAATGACGAGATGGGCTTGTAAGATTAAGTTACAATTAATCCATAAGCATTTTCATTTCATCATAAACTCGTAACTTAAAATGCATATAAAAGGACTTGATCAAACTACGAATAAATAAAACATGAAAACATCAAGGTTCATAATCGAGTTCACCCCCTCCACTGGGCTATGACTTTAGATTTTCCTCCAACAGGTCAAATCATTTTATTGTCTTTCTGAAGTGAGGAAGATGTGCAATGCTCTTTTACAAAAAGGTGGCAAAACCTAGAGTTGTGTTCTAGACAAAGGAGTTCAAGACATGTACATAACAATAAATCCTCCAAAATATTTCTTGGTCTCTCCAAGCTCTCGAAGGCTTCATCAAAATGAAGCTCTCAAAGACTTCCCAAAAACTCTCTCAAGCTCTCTCCTCCAAAACTCTCCTCCCACGCAAAGTACATAGGAGGGTTTTATATAGCTTTAAAGATCCCAAAACAAAGGAGACAACATCTCCCTAAGACCCCTACTCCAAGGAAAAAATAGCTCTATAAATCCCTTAAAAGGTGCTCCACCTATCAAGGATCTTATCCAAAACTCCAGGGATGGGAGAAGAACCCTTAAGACTCTCAACTTCATCATGAATTTAGAAATTGACTTTGAATCCCCTCATCAATAAATTTATATTTTACAAATAAAAAGGAATCAAATCTGAACACATTTACATTCAAATTTCAAATACCCATAACCTAAGCTTCAAATGAGCTTGTCTTTAACATGATGCTTTGATCAAAATAAATGCTAAAATCCTCTAGATCATACCTCCCCATAGAGAAAGCCTTTTGGCCCACCAAAACCTGTTGAAGTTGAGAAAGATTCCGATATCACGACATTAATTTTCTGCTCGAACTGCTCAAACAAAGACCTGCAAATATATCCTTGTTTGCAACGTATAACATAACCCAATATACTAAAGCCGATATGCACCTGCTGCTGGAAATAGCAATGTCGCAATGATGTCACTAACATATAAATGATCCTCCTCCCTCAATCAAGAGGCTGACGCGTCACTAAAAGAGTCACTTCCCATGTTGACTTTTGACAACGTTTTTTAATCCCTTGCTAGAACTATATTGCATTGCCTTGCTTCAACGCCATTATTGCTTCATAGAAATCCTGGCCTTGGGAGGAAAAATACTTGTATCTTCACGAGACAACAGAGAAAAATAATTTTCAACTCGACCGAAAAGGGATCTCCATGGTGAAGAAGAATGTGCTCCAAATTTAAATTCCACAAACCTATGGTCTCACTTGGACTCACTTTCGACCATGTAAACTCTTTATTCCCAACTCATGATTATCACTTAAGAATGCCACTCCATGACTCAGTATCTATGTAAAACCACCACTTTTTAATGAGGCATAGAATATTTTTATTCTAATAAAAATGAGGGCCCAAAGAGTGGATCGAAATTCAAAAAGGTTTTGATAAACACACTGATCAAAATATAAGAATCTACGAGTAGTCTCGGAGTAGCTCCTTTGAACGCATCAACTGTCAGGAGCAACGAAGTCCTCTTATCATCATCGTTCGAGTAGTGACATCAAAAATCCAATGCAGGCAAGCCCCAGGAGACCGTTGTTGTCTCGAATTTTCCATTTCACCTGAACGAAAACACCATCAAAGAAACATGCTCATGTTCAAAAATGTTACGTTCTACTTGGAAAAAAAGGACAGCTTGCACCAGGCAGTTCCTATTTCAGACCCTACAGAAACATAAATGAGCGCTAAGTACCTGTAAAAGGACATTCGTGCATCTGAAAGCGTGCTACATATGCATGAAAGCCATACATCTCCATGCATATTCCGGCAACTTGATCACCCTACCTCCAGCAAGCTCCAGTATTCAATGTATCTGCGACCACTGCCAGACCTGTCCCGTCTCCTCCTGCAACCTCCGTTGGCTTCCTCGTCTACCACCTTTTTCCAAATTCCGTTTTATTTTGAATTTAGTAAAGGCGCTAAAGGAATTCAAATTTGAATTTTGAATTTGTAATTTCGGTCCGTCCATATTTTATTTGGTTAGAAGGCGGCTTTTTGGCTCGTGTTTCATGTTTGTTTGGCTCGTGGTTCATTCTGTTACTCCATTCTGCTGCCATTTATGCACCAAAAATGGCACCAACTCACACTTGTTGTGATCCACATCGTCTGATGCTAGGGTTTCAATAGAGTGGTCCAGGTTTCTCTAGGACGGTTAAGGGCAACCGTCCTTTCCTCCAGCCCCATGAACGCATTGTTCCTCTACCTCCCATCGAGTTCTACTCTGCAACGTCTCGCTAGGTTTCCTCTTCAGTGAGCTTTGTCTAAATGATAAGATCACTTACTGCTTTTCTTGGTTCACAGTTGTTTAGTGTCATTATGGTTTTGCTGAAGTATTTCATTGTAATCATTTTATAGCCACAATGCTGTTCTCGGCAATGGTAACTCAACGACGGTGCAAGTTATTCCTTCCACAAAGGTAAATATTTATTTATTTTTTTATTTGTTATCTTGTAGCTCGGCAAGGCGTTCAATATTTTTCTTGCTTTCAATGGTCTTGAGGGTGTCAGGGCAGGTATTACTCTTTTAACATTTCCCAAGTTAAGTATCTCAGGTGGACGCTCTGAGATTATTTGTAATATGTCTCTTTATTTGTTTGCAGGTTTGGAAGGATTCTTGATTTTCCTTCTTATTTTCCAGTGGTCAGCTCAATCCGTCCTCTATTAATTCCAAAATGTTCCTTGTTCTAGGCTAGGAGCCTGACTTACATGGTTTACTAGCTCTCTGCATGTAGTCTTAGGTTGATGGGCCGTCAAATATATCTCCCACTTACTTAAATGGATTATGTATATTTTTGGTTGAATTTTAACAACCATACAAAAATCCCTCTTGGGGTTTTTTTTACTTTTACTCCCCTTGAATGTTTCTATCACGGTCTAAGTAATTTTTTACGGCATTTAAATGTGGTAATTTTTTAGGGTAATTAAATGTGGTACTGTTACAGAAGTCAACATATATTTTACTCATGTGGATTCTTAGTATTCAAGTTTTGATTAAAAAAATGTATTTGCAGTAGAGGTTCTCTTTCCGGTTAGTTAAGAAACTATTTGTTTTCTTAAGGAATTATATGGACTGGGATTATCAAGTTCATATCAAGAATATTATTTATGATTCATGCATTTTGTACTCTTTCCATTTTATATTGTTGGTAAATGGTTAAGTTGTTTTCCTTCTTAAATAGTTACCATCTTGTTCTGAGCTTGATGGGTTTCCCCTAGACTCGTTCGAGGGTAATATTGTTCGCAGTCTTCTATCTTGGCCTTACTTGGGATTCTTTACCCATCCATGATTCTTCTCTGTGATTCTTCTCTGTGGTAACAACAATTTTTTTTGGTAACTGCATAGGACATTGTTCTCTGTCACTTAGGGTTATATGTTTATATATTGGCTACAAACATTCTCTGTTCCGTAGTGTGTGTTTTGCTAGCACATATTTTAGGAATTTGTTGCTTTCTTTTACCCGCAATGCGGGGTGTTGGATCTCTGAGTTTCTTTTGAAATATTCATCTGCATGTTTGTTCTTATTATTGTTATTGTTTTAATCTTCTACTTATATAGATGCTACAGAAAAAAGCCACATACATTTCCTCAGTTTGGTTCCACATGACTCTGGTGTAGTTACTTATTAACGTGGAGAGGGACTATTTTCCAAGGAATCCATTGGCTCGCCATCGGAAAACTAACCATGGAAACTCTCTATAATTATTTTTCAACATATTTGGAAGTCATTGTATCCTGGTACATGCAAGAATTAGTTATTACGATTATTATTTTAATTTTCAGAGATTTGTCTCCCTCGTATTGCATTACTTGAGTCTAAGTTCTTCTTAATACCGACTCTTTCTTTTAATATCCAGAAACTCAACCAACCTAGAGAGTTAATTTTACCGAAGAGAGGAAGTATATCTCACAAAAGAAGTCTACTCGCCAAATTTTATATGCAAATACAGAAAGGGTTTATGGCATATTCTTTACCCTTGTGAACATTTATCCTCAACAGTCAACTTGGTTTCTTTTTGTTTACCTAATAGTCATAAGAAACAATATACCAATCTGTTTAGACTTCCTTTCTTTTACAAGGAATAACACATAGATTATCATTTGTAGATACAGCCTGAGTGGGCCTAATGATTAAGAGCATGTGTTTCCTCCTAAGAGGGCACGGTTCAAAACTAGAGGGGGCTAGAGTATGTATGCCTTTGTAGACTTAAGCAGTCAAATCACTACACAACGCTGGGTCCCTTGTGTCAAATCACAACCCAATGGTGGGTCCCTTGTGTCAAATCACTACCCAATGGTGGGTCCCTTGTCCCACAAACAAGGGGGTCTCATACACCAATTTGGTGTGGCTTGGCTGTGACCTTAAAAATGGATATTATTATTACTATATAAAGATCACGACAAAATTTAAATCAAAGTAGTTTTGGTTAGCCTCTAAGAGAATAGAACCAAGGTGGGACTTTAGTATCCTCCCAATCATTTGTTTCCGTTAGCCTGTAAGAGAAGAGAACCAAGGTGGGACTATAGTATCCTCCCCACCAACAATACTAGCAATTAGGGTCCCTTGTCCCACAAACAAGGGGGTCTCATACACCAATTTGGTGTGGCTTGGTTGTAACCTTAAAAATGGATATTATTATTATTATATAAAGATCATGACAAAATTCAAATCAAAGTAGTTTTGGTTAGCCTCTAAGAGAATAGAACCAAGATGGGACTTTAGTATCCTCCCAATCATTTGTTTCCATTAGCCTGTAAGAGAAGAGAACCAAGGTGGGACTATAGTATCCTCCCCACCAACGATACTAGTAATTATGTCCAAGTCTACCCCTAAATCTCTTTAGTTTCCAAGGTAATAAAAAACAACAAACGTTTTATGATCTCAAAAACCTAGGTCCAATCCAGAAATTCTTATAAGGTTTCCACTAGCTACAATCAACTCAAGAAGACCTCCGTTGCAATACAATTGCTGCTTGAACAAAGTCTTGTCACAAGCACTTCTTTTTCCTCTTTCCTCACGTCTTGTCACAAGCAGTTCTTTTTCCTCTTTCCTCAATGGCCTCATCCAGAGATTTTTTTTAATCCCACGAAAAAATAACTGTCTAACTACCTAGAAACTAAAGATTTTCCTTTTAAAATCTTTTCCCCTATAAAATAACACAATGAAATAATGATAAATATACTTTTGTTTTCAAATTCGTTTACCAACCTATAACGAGTTACCATGTCTTTACATAATAAAAAAAAGTAAATAACTATTATGTAATAAAAAAAAGTAAATAACTATTATTTACATAATCAGTAATGTCACAACATCCATTTGACAAATTTACGCGAGAATTCTTCACCATTGTGTTACAGCAATAGAAAGATCACATTAAAATTTTCTTTTATCATCCGTTTCAAAGGACATTCTTAGCTCATCCAATTAACAATGCCGGAGGAAATGAAAGGTTTGTTTCCGCAAAGGAGAAAAAGAATGTCGTGGACAAAGATTTTATGCTTAAGAGAGAACTATTTTTGAAGTTAATACACCAGTAAATGACAAGAACCCATTAAGAGTAGAGTTAAATATTGAAATCTCACGTTTTAAAGGAGATGTAAATGACAAGAACCCATTAAGAGTAGAGTTAAATATTGAAATCTCACTCTTTAATAGAGATATTAATACAAAAAAATTTACCCTTTAATGGAGATATTAATACAAAAGAATTTAGAAACAAAATTATAGTCATAATTTTTTAATAAAGAAAAGCTTGTATTATTAATTTAAAATGTGTGAAATTACAATTTGAAAATATAAATATCAAATTTAAAAATGGTAAAATATTGAATTTTAAAATATAATATAAAATTAAGTAAAAGTACATATGTAATATTATTAATTTAAAAATTCATAATTAATTATTCATTTATAGATTTTAGAATTATGTGGTTTATTTTGTAAATAATATATATATAATATATATATATATATATATATATATATATATATAATTTTGAATTTAAATATCATTGTAAAATCTTAACTCTTTGTATATGATAATTATTCATTTGTTAATTAATTTCATAAATTCCATATTTGTCTAAAAAAAATTACTGATTGAAAATCAATACTATTTAATTATTTTTAAACCAATATTACAACAAATTAAACTAGCTACAAAAATATAATGCTCTATCTTAAGGAGGGAAAAACAAAAATTAACACATTTACCCATCTACAAATAATAGAAGTTATACTCTTTTACCCAAAAAGATTTTCGTTATTTTACTTATGTAAAAAGAAGATAATGATTACATTAAATT
Organism: Pinus taeda; assembly: GCA_000404065.3. Classification (NCBI taxonomy): domain Eukaryota; kingdom Viridiplantae; phylum Streptophyta; class Pinopsida; order Pinales; family Pinaceae; genus Pinus; species Pinus taeda. The sequence goes on from APFE031293843.1 coordinate 16,910, forward strand.
TCCATGTTACTCATTATTTAAACCACTTTCTTCAAAAGTTTTTTACAATAAATTTCCATGTACCACATTATTTAAACCATTAAATATTATTTACACTTTCCTTGAGTATTAATAAGTATTGTAGTTATAATTGAAATTATAAGTTTATTTTATTTATATTTTGGGAATATTTTTCAATTATATCTATGTTAAGTATTGTTTGATAAAATTAATAATAATTAAAATTATATTTTTATATTAGATATTTTAATTTATTTATTTTGAAAACTTAACATATTTTTACTATTTATTTTATGTATAATTATTGTATAACTATTTTAGGATGGATTGTATAATCCACAATAAGTGGATGTTGTATTATCACTATCCTACTAGAGACTCAAGAGAGTAGACATGGAAATGCATCTTTCCAAATATAACATTTATTAATCCTCCCATGGTTTTATATGGTTTTTAAATGTTTTATGATGGTGGAGGATGCTCATTTCGATATTGGTTTAATGTGACATTTCACTTAGGGATTTATCATATCTTGGTTGGGATTGCTATGTTTTTTTTGGTCACTAAATGTCCCAGTTTGGCCTAGCCTTCGCATATGTATTAGTCATTTCAGAAGGTGGAAAACACTCATGCTACATGGTGCTATCATCCTACATAGGAGAAGAACTTATTTTCACATGGAAAGAGATTTACAATGAGTTTTATGGTTCCTCATGAAAAGGTTCACTTCTATATAGTCAGTGCCACATCAAGTAGTTCCTTAGACTTCCTTTATATATCTTCTAGTTCTAATAATTTTGAATTTTTGTTTCCCTAGCTCTTTGGGTAAACCAATTAACCCTTGTCCTTTTTCACATCAATTGTCTAGAAAGATTATGTGGTTGGGATCGCGGAATTCTATTGGGAATCATGATTGTCGTTAAACCAAAACCTGCAGGTGTTAGTCAACGATCGCATCGCCAGAGATAAGGATCCACGAGAGGCTGTTAGTCCATGTCACCAAACACTCAAGGAGTGTTGGTTTATCCAATGTCCAACAAATTCCTCTCTGCCCTATGTCACAAACTCATATTTCCCACCACCCTAGTTGCATCTTATGAATTTTTCTACTTCTAACTCCTCACACAATCTCACATATTCTAGTATTCCCTATCCCAATCCTCACAAATGTGCCTAGTTTGTAAAAGCTCCTTCCCCAACCACTCCATGCATTTACTTTATCGATCACTCAACTAAAACATGGAAAAGTAGTTTCTTCATAAATATGCCCTATCAACAAGTTTGAAGTCGCAAAGGAGTGGCATAGTTCTAAGAGAAAGGTGGCTCTCACACCCAATAATGGGTTGAGTTGTATAATTATGGTGATAGAATTGAAAATGCTTAAGAAATTTTAATCTAAATCAAGATACACAATTCTACTCTACTAATCTGTGGAATTTAATTCACAATTTAGAACAACATTCACAAACATGCAATAAGAAAAAACACACATGCACGTATTTTTTTCTAGGGGAACCGAACTGGGAAAAACTCCTCAAGACTCTTTGCATTAATCAGAGGAATAGAGATGTATTACAATTCCTTGCCCTCTCTAAGCACAACCTGCAAGTGAATAACCTCTCTCTCTACTCAATGAGAAGCTCTAACCCAGACTTAGTCAATTTCTTCCTCTTCTTGAGCCCTTATTTCCTTGCACAAATCTTGAGGGATTAGCGCCTATTTTTAGGGGTTTTCGTCCAATTGATTGTGAAATTCCCAAGGATTGATCATTTGGCTACATGCAACACTTGTACACTCAAACTAGTTTATAACTACTTGTTACATTGCCTTGGAATCTCCACCAAAACTGGGGAACTTGAATTCCTAGCATACACTAGCTATTTTGAGATGATTGATTAGTTAACTAGATGATTATTGAGCTAGACTACTATCCCACTACACAACTGACCTTCCACTATTTCCATTAACTATTAGAACAAGTTTAAATGAATACAATCGGATATAACTAAACTGGATCACTAAAATTTAGCAATCACGCATGCTTAACTGAACTCCAAGACCTCCTACTCGAATTTTCTAAGATAACTAAGTGACAAGAGCCATGTCACACAAGTTAACTACCTCCAAGTTGTTTGTCGATGTGGAAATTCAATTTTTCTCAATTTGACAAAGGAAAAGTCAAATTGATACTTTCTTGCTACACTTCTCAACACTTTCTCTTAGCAAGAAAGGGATTATCAGCCATCCCCATCTTGCACCAATGGAATTCAAACTTCCCTCTTGACAAATCCTTTGTCAAGATGTTAGCATCTTATTCCTCTATCACAATGTATTGTAGCAACATTTTTCGCCTCTACACGCAATCCTGTATATGATGATATTGGATATCTATATGCTTGTCTTGATCGTGAAATACCAAGTTCTCAGAGAATTGAATGAAACTTTGATTATCACAATAGATCACAGTTGGATCCAACATATGACAAAACAATCTCGCAAGTATCTTTCTCATCTAGATCACCTCACATATTGCTTGAATGAAAACCACGTATTCAGCTTCTGTCGAGCGGAGCACCACAGATCTTTGCTTCCTGTTGTACTAGGAAATTATTGTTGACCCAACATTGAAAATTCCACCTGATGTACTCTTTTAGTTGGATGGATTCTCTGCCCAATCTGCATTTGTGAATCCACACAACTTCACTCCCTTTGTCCGTCTGTACCATAATCCATATTAGGTAGTGCCTCTGAGGTACCGTAAAACATGCTTCACTTCCTTCCAATAAAATTTGGCCAGCCTAACCATAGCTTAGCTCAAATGGTTGACTACATAGCACATATTTGGTCGTGTTTTCACAAGATACATCAGTGAGCCCAATAGTTATCAGTAAATTGTAGCATCAACCCCTTCACCTAAAGTGGCTTCCTCCTTCCTCCAATTGGTCATTATATGTGTCTCCATGGGTTTATAAATATCCATGTCAAATCTCTCCAGTATATCGTTGGCATACTTGCCTTGAGACACAAAAAATTCCCTATCGCCTTGCCATACTTCCAACCCGAGGAAGTAGTGTATGAGACCCATGTCCTTCATTTCAAATTCCCTTGCAAGATCCACCTTGTAAGAGATGATAAGTTCCTCATCACCTCTTAATATTAAATCATCAACATATAAACAATAATAAGAAATTTACATTCTAGAAAAATAGAGTTTTGCATCCTCTTCACTTTTGGTGGAGCCCAAACCAATGAAATAACTGTCGATCCTAGTGTACCTTGCTAACGGTTCCTGTTTGAGACCATACAATGCTTTCCTGAGTCTACACACACGAGTCTCCCATTCATATGTCTCAAAACCTTCTAGTTTCTTGATGTACACCTCCTCCTCAATAACACCATTGAGAAATGTTGTTTTTACATCCATTCACTGGATCTTCCACCCCATCTATGCAACCAGTGTAAGAATTGATCTAATGGATGAATACTTTGCTACAAGAGAAAAGGTTTACTCATAGTCAATTCCCTCAACTTGATAGAATCCTTTGGTTACAAATCTTTCCTTATACTTCTCCATGCTTCTATATGATGCATGCTTAACCTTGAAGATCCATCTCGAACCCACAAACGATTTAACTGCTGATCTTGGGACCACTTTCCAAACACAGTTCTTCAAGATGGATTTGTATTCTTCTGCCATTACATCAACCCAAACATGTTTCTCTACTGCGTCCTCCAAGTTGGATGGCTCAATCTCTACAAGCTCAGTCATTAGAGCCATGTAGCCAGTTTATCTTTTAGGTGACCTCATTTTCCTACGCAAAATTTGGAGCTCTCACATCCCTCACATCATGCACTAATTTATCGACTTCCTTGGTTCTTTTTCTTCCTTCTGTTTGGTGTGGGATCCCCCAAGGAAGGTTTTGGGGCTTAGAGCCCAGATTTTGGTCAATTTTGTAATTCCAATGTAAAGTCTCTACATTTTGTGGGCGTGAAGCGCATAGTTTGTTAAAGAGTCAAGGGTTGTGCACCCTTATTTTGATAATGTAATGTCAGCTATAGAAGATCTACCAATGATTCGCAAACCATGGGATTATATAAATAGAGCGAAGCTCTAAGTAGTTAAGGCATCAATCATAGAATTTCTAAGGAAGAATGATTTATGTGAGATAGATCTATGAAGTGTAAAGTCTAGTTTTGGGTAGTAGCATAGGAAGAGGCTCCGTAGATAAGTGCACAGAGGCCTAGTAGTCTATAGCTGAGTGCACGAACCCTTGCAACTGAGTGCACAGGGCGAGTCGAGTCTGTAAACAGTGGAAGTATTAATAAAGAGAAATTTCTATCAATTCCACGTCTTTATTTCATGTTTTATGCTTCTGTTATATTGGGTATGAATTTCACTTTTAATTCTTATATGATGCGCGAATGTGTATAACTATATTAGCTAAGTGAATGCAAGATAGAATATATGTTTATGCGAAGATAATCAAGACTTGTTAATAAGATAAGTAAGATACTTGGCGTAGTTTAGGAGATATTGCAGTTCACTACCTTAGTAGAGCGAAGGACTTCATCCCCTAGTTAGGTTTACGCGAAAGTCGATTATAATAAATCATGAAGGTACTGAAGGGTAGAATGGTGCACAAAGCGACCTGCGAGATGCCGAGTTTAGTTCGACTAAACGTGGACGAAACCGACATCACATCCATCTCAAGGGTGTGGAAACTTGGTTCTAGCATCCCCCCATACTGCTTCGGGTGAGACTTCAGTCCACACTCTGTGGGCTGATGCCGAAAGGGCCAGTAGTGTAGGTATTTGTTTGGCTAAATAAATCTGAACCTTGGTCAGGCCCCCATGAGCTAAAAAATGGTTCTGTTGTTGGGACCATAATCTGCATGAGAGATCTGTGATCTCGTATCATTGGAATCCAACTAAGAAAGAAATTAAAGGATGGTTAGATAGAAGAATTCATGAGTTCGCAGCGCAAGAGAACAAAACCCCGTGACTATCAAAAGAAGAGTGGCCAGACAACTACCTATATACAGATATCCACAAAATATTTTTTACGTCCTTCCCTACTGAGTTATACGAGTGGACTGCTAAGCTAGAAGATAGCCAAAGAAGGTGGAAACTTGATGGTCATATTGTGTGGACCCCAGAGCTAGTGCGGAGATTGGAAGCATCGGAGGATAGGATCATACACATCGTCGATCATTGGCTCGATGGTATTATAGGAGGATTCGTTACTAAGTTCACGGTTGACACCTCAGTCATCTATAGCGAGGCAGAGCAATGCTTTCTCAAAGGACCGCGAGGTAAGTACGTAAAGTCTTTGAATACTTGGATTAAAATATTGTTCTGTGAAAAGCGGGTTATGCAGTTACCTTGATGTTCAGGGCTATGAAAAGCAGAAAGGTTTATAGGAACGAAGGAAATAAGGGTCCAGAAAATATCCCCTTGATTTCAGCTCCGCGAGGAGACGAGGAAGAGCTCGTGAAGGTCTCTCCGCGAAGTGCTATTCATATAATAAGACAAAGAATTCTACGATTACCACCTCCACCCACACCACCACTAGCTTCACCTCCATCTTCACCCTCACTAACTTGACCACCACCGCAATTCATTATGGCAATCACAGTGAATTTTCCTATGTTCAAATTTTTGGGAAATGAAGATCCGGACCAATTTTGGTTCGTTGCAAGGGATATATGGGAAGCGCAAGGTGTTACATATGACCATATAAAGTAGGCGACACTGGTTAACACCCTTCAGGATCGCATGCTGACCTGGTATATTAAGTACTCCAACGATAACCCGAATGCAAGAGTCACAGATATCCAAGCAATGTTAAATAGAAAATTTGGTAGGCCTAAGTCTGAAGCGCAGTCGATCATTGGATTTAATGAGATTACGATGCTACCAGGCGAGACTCCTTGGGAACTAGATCAGAGGCTGAAATGTACGATTCATGAAGCATATATGAATCTGACAGATGGACAGCATTGCGAGTGGTTTGTAGCTTCGCATATGCGCAAATTCAATATACAGAAATTGCGCATATATGGAAACTGTGCATATATGGAAGATATGCGCATATACAGAAATTTCACATATACGGAAGATATGCGCATGTCTTCCGTATATCCCTAACTTCCCTGTATGTGCATATCTTCCATATATGCACGTCGTCCATGTATCTGCATCACAGATGCGTAAATTCCATATACTGAAATTACACATATACGGAAACTGTGCATATACGAAAGATATGCGCATATCTTCCGTATATGCATGTTTTCTGTATATACGCAATTTCTGTATACGGAATTTGCGCATCTGCGATGCAGATACCTGAACAACGTGCATATACAGAAGATATGCACATACAGGAAGGTTAGGGATATACGGAAGATATGTGCATATCTTACATATATGCCCAGTTTCCATATATGCGCACATCTTCCGTATATGCATAGTTTCCGTATATGCGCAATTTTTGTATATGGAATTTGTACATATCTTCGTTTATGTATCTGCATCATATATGCGCAAATTCAATATACAGAAATTGCGCATATACGGAAATTATACATATACGGAACATATGCGCATATACGGAAATTGCGCATATACGGAAGATATGCGCATGTCTTCCGTATATCCCTAACTTTTCTGTATGTGCATATCTTCCATATATGCATGTCATTCATGTATCTACATTGCAGATGTGCAAATTCCATATATAGAATTTGAACATATAGGGAAACTATGCATATACGGAATATATGTGCATATCTTCCGTATATGCATAGTTTCCGTATATGCGTAATTTCTGTATATGGAATTTGCGCGTCTGCGATGCAGATACATGAACAACGTGCATATACGGAAGATATGCCCATACAGGAAAGTTAGGGATATACGGAAGACATGGGCATGTCTTCCGTATATGCCCAGTTTCCGTATATGCGCACATATTCCATATATGCACAGTTTCTGTATATGCGCAATTTCTGTATATGGAATTTGTATATATCTTCGTTCATGTATCTACATCATATATGCGCAAATTCAATATACAGAAATTGCGCATATACGGAAACTGTGCATATATGGAAGATATGTGCATATACGGAAATTATGCATATACGGAAGATATGCGCACGTCTTTTGTATATCCCTAACTTTCATGTATGTGGATATCTTCCGTATATGCACATCGTTCATGTATCTGCATCGTAGATGCGCAACTTCCATATACAAAAATTGCGCATATACGGAAACTGTGCATATACGGAATATATGCACATATACGGAATATATGCACATATACGGAAATTGGGCATATACGGAAGATATGCACATATCTTCCGCATATCCCTAACTTTCCTGTATTTGTATATCTTCCGTATATGCACGTCATTTATGTATCTGCATCGTATATATACAAATTCTATATACAGAAATTTCGCATATACGGAAACTGTGCAGATACAGAAGATGTGCACATATACAGAAACTGGGCATATACAGAAGATATGCGCATGCCTTCCGTATATCCCTAACTTTCCTGTATGTGCATATCTTCCATATATGCACGTCGTTCATGTATTTGCATTGTAGATGCGCAAATTCCATATACAGAAATTGCGCATATACGAAAACTATGGATATATGGAAGATGTGCGCATATACAGAAATTGGGCATATATGGAAGATATGCGCATGTCTTCCGTATATCCCTAACTTTTTTATACGTGCATATCTTCCGTATATACACGTGGTTTATGTATCTACATTGTAAATGCGCAAATTCCATATACAAAAATTGCGCATATAAGGAAACTGTGCATATACGGAAGATATGCGCAGATAGGGAAATTGAACATATACGAAACATATGCGCATATCTTCCGTATATCCCTAACTTTCTTGTATGTGCATATCTTCTGTATATCCACGTCATTTATATATATGCATCGTATATGCACAAATTCAATATACAGAAATTGCGCATATACGGAAGATATGCTAATGTCTTCCGTATATCCCTAACTTTCCTGTATGTGCATATCTTCCGTATATGCACGTCGTTCATGTATCTGCATCGTAGATGTGCAAATTCCATATACAAAAATTGTGCATATATGGAAACTTTGCATATACGGAAGATATGCGCATATACCGAAATTAGGCATATACGGAAGATATGCGCATATCTTCCGTATATCCCTAACTTTCATGTATGTGCATATCTTCCGTATATGCATGTCGTTTATGTATCTTCATCGTATATGTACAAATTCCATATACAGAAATTGCGCATACATGGAAACTGTGCAGATACGGAACATGTGCGCATATACGGAAACTAGGCATATACAGAAGATGTGCACATGTCTTCCGTATATCCCTAACTTTCATGTATGTGTATGTCTTCCCTATATGCACGTCGTTCATGTATCTGCATCGTAGATGCGCAAATTCCATATACATAAATTGTGCATATACGGAAACTGTGCATATACGGAAGATGTGTGCATACACGGAAATTGGGCATATACGGAAGATATCCGCATGTCTTCCGTATATCCCTAACTTTTCTATACGTGCATATCTTCCATATATGCACGTCGTTCATCTATCTGCATCATCGATGCGCAAATTCCATATACAGAAATTGTGCATATACGGAAACTGTGCATATACAGAAGACATGCGCATATCTTCCGTATATCCCTAACTTTCTTGTATGTGCATATCTTCTATATATGCACATTGTTTATCTCTCTGCATCGTATATGCGCAAATTCAATATATAAAAATTGCACCGATACAGAAGATATGCGCATATAGAGAAGATATGCGCATGTCTTCCATATATCCTTAACTTTCCTGTATGTGCATATTTTCCGTATATGCACGTTGCTCATGTATCTGCATCGTAGATGTGCAAATTCCATATACATAAATTGTGCATATACAGAAATTGTGCATATATGGAAGATATACGCATATACTGAAATTGGGCATATATGGAAGATATGCGCATGTCTTTCGTATATCCCTAACTTTCCTGTATGTGAATATCTTCCGTATATGGACGTTGTTTATGTATCTGCATCATATATGCACAAATTCAATATACAAAAATTGTGCATATACGAAAACTATGCATATATGGAAGATATGCGCATATACGGAAATTGCGTATATAGAAAAGATATGCGCATGTCTTCCATATATCCCTAACATTGATATATATGCATATATTCCATATATGCACGTCGTTCATATATCTGCATCGCAGAACAAATTCCATATGCAGAAATTGCGCATATACAGAAGACTGGGCATATACGGAAGATATGCGCATATACGGAAGATATGCCTATGTCTTCCGTATATCCCTAACTTTCCTGTATGTGCATATCTTCCGTATATTCATATCGTTCATATATCTGCATCGCAGATGCACAAATTTCATAAACAGAAATTGCGCATATACGGAAACTGTGCATATATGGAAGATATGCGCATATACGGAAATTGTGGATATACGGAAGATATGCGCATTTCTTTCGTATATCCATAACTTTCTTGTATGTGTATATCTCCCGTATATGCACATCGTTCATGTATCTACATCGTAGATGCGCAAATTTCATATATAGAATTTGCGCATATACCGAAACGGTGCATATACGGAAGATATGTGCATATAAGGAAATTGGGCATATACGGAAGATATGTGCATATCTTCCATATATTCCTAACTTTCCTTGTATATGCATATCTTCCATATATGCACGTCGTTTATGTATCTACATCGTATATGCGCAAATTCAATATACAGAAATTGCGCATATACGAAAGATATGCGCATATACGGAAGATATGCACATGTCTTCCGTATATCCCTAACTTTCCTGTATGTGCATATCTTCCATATATGCACATCGTTCATGTATCTGCATCACATATGTGCAAATTCCATATACAGAAATTGCGCTTATATGGAAGATTGGGCATATACAGAAGATATGCGCATATCTTCCGTATATGCACAGTTTCCGTATATGCGCAATTTCTCTATATGGAATTTGTGCATCCTCGATGCAAATACATGAATGACATGCATATATGGAAGATATGCACATACAAGAAAGTTAGGGATATACAGAAGACATGTGCATATCTTCTGGATATGCACAATTTCCGTATATGTGTACATCTTCCGTATATGCACAGTTTTCGTATATGCACAATTTCTGTATATGGAATTTGCGCATATACGATGTAGATACATAAACGACGTGCATATACGGAAGATATGCCTATACAAGAAAGTTAGAGATATACGGAAGACATGCGCATATCTTTCGTATATGCGCAATTTCCTTATATGCGCATATCTTCCGTATATGTACAGATTTCATATGTGCGCAATTTCTATATATTGAGTTTGTGCATATACGATGCAGATAAATAAACGACGTGCATATACGAAATATATGCACATACGCGAAAGTTAGGGATATACGGAAGATATGCGCATATCTTCCGTATATCTCTAATTTCCGTATATGCACATATCTTCCGTATATGCGCATGATATCCATATATGCGCAATTTCTGTATAAGGAATTTGTACATATCCTCATTCATGTATCTATATCGTATATGCACAAATTCCATGTACAGAAATTTCGCATATACGGAAATTGTGCATATGTGGAAGATATGCGCATATACGGAAATTGGGCATATACGGAAGATATTAGCATATCTTCCGTATATCCCTAACTTTCCTGTATGTGCATATATTCCGTATATGCACGTCGTTCATGTATCTACATCGTATATACGGAAATTCCATATACAGAAATTGCGCATTTACGGAAATTGTGCATATACGAAAGAATATCTTCCATCTATGCACAATTTGTGCATATACGGAAATTGTGCATATACGGAAGAATATCTTCCGTATATGCACAATGTGTGCATAAACGGAAATTGTGCATATACGAAAGAACATTCTCCGTATATGCACAATTTTTGTATTTGCGAAATTGATGTATATGGAAGTTGCGCATATACGATACAAATACATAAGCGACATTCATATACGGAAGATATGCACATATAGGAAAGTTATGGATATACGGAAGATATGCGCATATCTTCCGTATATGCGCAATTTCCATATATGCGCATATCTTCCGTATATGCACAATTTCCGTATACGCGCAATTTCTGTATATGGAATTTGTGCATATATGACGCAGATACATAAATGATGTGCATATACGAAGGATATGCATATATAAGAAAGTTAGGGATATACGAAATATATGCACATATCTTTCGTATATGTGCAATTTCCGTATATGCACAATTTCCGTATATTCAAAATTTCTGTATATGGAATTTGTGCATATACGATGTAGATACATGAACGAAGATATGCGCAAATTTCATATACAGAAATTGCGCATCTACGGAAGATATGCGCATATACGACTGCGCATATATGGAAGATATGTCCATATATGGAAGAGGAAGATATGCGCTTATCTTCCGTATATCCCTAACTTCCCTATATGTGCATATATTACGTATACACACGTCGTTTATGTATCTGCATCGTATATGCGCAAATTCCATATACAGAAACTGTGCACCTACGGAAGATATTCACATATCTTTCGTATATGCACAATTTATGTATGTGCGCAATTTCTATATATGGAATTTACGCATATACGATGCAGATACATAAACGATACGCATATACGCCATATATGCACATATAGGAATGTTAAGGATATACGGAAGATATGCGCATATCTTCTGTATATGCGCAATTTCTGTATGTGCGTATACGGAAATATCTTCCGTATATGCGCAATTTCTGTATATGCGCATATCTTCCGTATATGCACAATTTTCGTATATACAAAAGTTCTTTGTATGGTATTTGGGAATATACGATGTAGATACATGAACGAAGATATGCGCCATATACAGAAATTGCGCATATACGGAAATTGTTCATATACGGAATATATGTACATATATGGATATTGCGTATATACGGAAGATATGCGCATATCTTCCCTATATCCCTAAATTTCTTATATGTGAATATCTTCCATATATGCACGTCGTTTATATATCTGCAGCGTATATGCGCAAATTCCATATACATAAATTGTGCATTTATGGAAATTGTGCATATACGGAATATATGCGCATATCTTCCGTATATCCCTAACTTTCCTATATGTGCATATCCTCCGTATGTGCACGTCGTTTATGTATCTGCATCATATATGCGCAAATTCCATATACAAAAATTGTGCATATACGGAAAATGCGCATATAAGGAAATTACGCATATACGGAAGAAATTGCGCATATCTTTCGTATATCCCTAACTTTCTGATCCGGATTTAAACAGGAACACAACAAATTACAGAGATAACCATATACACAAATATGCAGCGGAAATAATACTTCATTTCATTAATGGAAAATACTAAAATATGCTTACAATCAAAAATGGAAATAAACTAGCTAGGGCGATGGTAGCTATCTTTGAGAAGAGATGTGTGGGCTACATGCCTCTGAACTGACTTACAATGAGGCTCGAAGGCCTATTTATTGTTGAGAAACAATGAAAAACCCTTAACATTCCAAAACCTAACCCTAGGAGATGAAACGCCAAACTGTGGGCCCCGTTTGGGGGTAAGTTGGTACACCAACTTCCCGGGGTCGTAACTTTAGCATATGATCTCCGTTTGACGCGTACAATAGCTCATTAGAAAGATCTATTCGAGCACTATCATTGTTGGAACGGGAAACACCGTCCATGTTCCATGGACCCGTGTTGCCCTCGGATTCCCCAAAAAACATCGTTTAGGGCCTCAAAACGGCTCTGGAAGTTCAGGACCCGAAAAACTGCTAAAACTAGTAAGTTGTGCTACAATTAAGGAAACTGAAAATGCTGAGAAAGACAATGGTGGGGGTCCATGTGGACTTGGCAGGTGGCCACCAATATCCACCTGGATCATTCCTCCCCCCTTAGGAAGCAATGGTCCCCATTGCGTTGAGCTCCTTCATGAGATGAGGAAACTTCTGCTGAGCCTGTTCCCTGGTGAACCACTTGCCCTGCTGAAGGAGTTGGCCTGCTTTGACAACTCGGTACAGTTGGATATTCTGTTGGCGGGTGTTCTTGATCTGTGTGTCCATGATCCGATCAGTTGCAGCTTGTTCCATGCAATCTGGATTTAGTTCCGTGGGTTGGAGCTATTCTGCAATGTCGGATGTGTCTAGTAATGGTGGAAAGTATGGCCGCAGGCGGTCTACATTGAACACTGGGTGCAGGCCAAGGAATGGGGGAATGCTGAGCTCAAATGCATTGTCTCCCATAGCCTTAGTAATGGTGTAAGGACCATATCGGAGTGGTCTTAATTTCCGGTAGGCTCCAGTAAGGCGTTCCTTTTGCAAATGCAACCAGACTTTGTCGCCCACCTGAAAATTGTGTGGCACCCGATGTTGATCATGTCGCTGCTTGTACTTGGCATTTGATTTCTCAAGAATGTCATGGACCTGCTGGCGGATATGTTGGATGCGCTCAATGAAGCTGGTGGCCTTATTTGTTTCGGACTGGACATGAGCTGAATTCATGTGAGTAGCTGCAAGTGGCATGGCCACATCAATGGGGCATAGTGGCTGGAATCCCAAACCCACCTGAAAAGGGCTATGGCCAGTGAGCTGTGAAGAGATCGGTTGTAGCTGTGCTGAACATAGGGGAGGCTCTCGTCCCATGTGCGTGGATGCTTTGAGTTATACATGCGCAGAATGTGCACAATCATCCTATTGACAACCTCTGTCTGGCCATCAGTTTGAGGATGGAAGGCTGTGGACTTCGTGAGTTTGGTGTCCAGCATTGACCAGAGACTGGACCAAAATGTGCTGAGAAACCGACTGTCCCGATCTGAGATGATAGACTGTGGGATCCCAAAGTGCACCCACACTCGTTCAAAGAAGAGTTTAGCAGTGGCTTCTGCTGTGATATTCTTCTTGCAGGCCATCATAATGGCCATCTTCGAGAACCTGTCGACGACCACAAAAACACAGTCATTTCCATGCTTAGTGGAAGGAAGGCCTGACAATGTAATCCATGGAGATGGATTCCCAAGGTCGACTAGGGGTAGGCAACGGGGTATAGAGGCCGTGCTTCTTAATGGCGGTTTGGCAATGGCACAGGCAGTACATGATCGGATGTACTTCCCAACATCCTGTCGAAGATTCGGCCAATAGAAATAATTTTGCAGTACTGCCACTGTTTTCTCGACCCCGAATGCCCAGCAGCCCGACTGTAGTGTGCTTCCCAAATCATCTTGGCACGCTCGCTTGAAGGAACACAGAGGTGACCGAGGTGGCATAATAGGGCATCCTGGAGGTGAAAATCTGCAACCTGCCGACCCTCCAAGAGTGTCTGGTATGTGTGGCCGAATTCTGGGTCGCTTTTGTAGAGAAGTGGCCAATCAGAAGTCTCGTGCCCGCAAGAGTTGAGCACGGTGGTTAGCCCCATGATCGGTGGACGACTGAGGCAATCTGCAACAGTATTGGTGTTGCCCTTTTTATACTTGATATTCAAGTGAAACTGTTGCAGGTATGTAGACCACTTCTGATGGCGATCATTCTGCAGTTTCCCTTGGGTCTGTATGAACTGCAGAGGTCGGTGGTCTGTGTGGATGACCGTTTCCTTCCCCAAAATGTAATGCTTCCATTGTCGGCAGGCCTGTACAATGGAATACATCTCTTTATCATAAGTGGGGTACTTCCGGACTGTGTCTGAAAGTGTTTCACTGTGATATGCCACTGGATTTCCATGTTGAGTAAGGACTGCCCCAATAGCATAGTCAGAGGCATCTGTCTCGACCTCAAATGGTTGTTGTAAATCTGGTAACGCGAGCACTGGTGCCGTGCAGAGGCGATCCTTCAACTCCCTAAATGCCTTCTGTTGAGATTCAGACCAAAAGAATTTTGCTTTCGCCCCGCCCTTGGTGACTTGACTCAAGGGCCACGAAATATGAGAAAACCCCAACACAAACCTGCGGTAGAAGTTGGCAAGACCTAGGAAGCTGCGGAGCTCTGTTAGAGTGGTTGGAGAGGGCCAATCCCGAATGACTTGGACCTTGGCTGGATCG
Organism: Pinus taeda; assembly: GCA_000404065.3. NCBI lineage: Eukaryota > Viridiplantae > Streptophyta > Pinopsida > Pinales > Pinaceae > Pinus > Pinus taeda. Next base: position 32,131 of record APFE031293843.1, read on the forward strand.
ACATGCACCCCCTGTTCATCAATGATGTATCCCAGATACTGAACCTCGTCCATGCCAAAAGTGCATTTCTCCAAATTGGCACATAGCTTGTGTTGCCGCAGTGTTTGGAGAA
>APFE031293843.1:32382-45958 GCA_000404065.3 Pinus taeda
CTGTATGAACTGCAGAGGTCAGTGGTCTGTGTGGATGACCGTTTCCTTCCCCAAAATGTAATGCTTCCATTGTCGGCAAGCCTATATAATGGAATACATCTCCTTATCATAAGTGGGGTACTTCCGGACTGTGTCTGAAAGTGTTTCACTGTGATATGCCACTGGATGTCCATGTTGAGTAAGGACTGCCCCAACAGCATAGTCAGGGGCATCTGTCTCGACCTCAAATGGTTGTTGTAAATCTGGTAACGCGAGCACTGGTGTCGTGTAGAGGCGATCCTTCAACTCCCTGAATGCCTTTTGTTGAGCTTCAGACCAAAAGAATTTTGCTTTCACCCCACCCTTGGTAACTTGACTCAAGGGCCAAGAAATATGAGAAAACCCCAACACAAACCTGCGTTAGAAGTTGGCAAGGCCTAGAAGGCTGCGGAGCTCTGTTAGAGTGGTTGGGGAGGGCCAATCCCGAATGACTTGGACCTTGGTTGGATCGACATGCACCCCTGTTCATCAATTATGTATCCCAGATACTGAACCTCGGTCATGCCAAAAGTGCATTTCTCCAAATTGGCACATAGCTTGTTTTTCCGCAGTGTTTGGAGAACCTGTCGGATGTGGTGGAGGTGCTCTTCCCAACTCGGGCTGAAGATCAGAATGTCATCCAAGTATACTACTACAAAGGAGTTGGTGAATGGCCGCAAGATGTCATCCATTAGCCTCATAAAGGTTGCAGGAGCATTCGTCAATCCGAAAGGCATGACCAACCATTCGAAGAGGCCCTCCTTGGATTTGAAGGCAGTCTTCCCCACATCTGAGGGCTCGATTGGCCTGGTGATATCCTGACTTCAGATCGATCTTGCTGAAATATTTCGCCCCCTTTAGTTGGTCTAGGAGGTCATCAATCCGCGGGATCAGGTACCTATTACGGACAGTGATCTTGTTCAGCGCCCGATAGTCAATACAGAGTCTCCACGTCCCATCCTTCTTCTGTACCAACACTATCGGGCTCCCACAGGGCGAAGAACTCGGACGGATGTGACCTTTCTGCAGGAGCTCCTGAATCTGCTTCTTGATTTCATTGTTCTCCAGAATGGATCGTCGATAAATTGGTCCATTGGGTAGCGGCGCACCTGGGGTCAGATCGATGGAGTGCTTGACTTGACAGTGCAGAGGAACCCCTGCCGGGGAGGTGAAGATGTCTTCGTACTCCTCCACAATCTTTTCCATCTGTAGCTGCCGTGCAGAGGGACCCCGTTTGGAGGCCGCGGCCACTGTCTTCTTCTTCTTCTGAGGGCGTATCGTCAGGAAAACCAATTTCCTGGTTTTGGAAATGATCTTACTGCATTGTTTTGCAGTAATCAAAGAGATGGCGGCAGGTGGTGCTACCTCTGGTATCCTGAACAACTTATTTCCCAATGTAATAATAACAGCACGGGGCCTTGATTCATACACAGCATGCCACTTCCACAAATATGGTTGTCCTAGTAATACGTCACAAACTTCAAGGGGAGCAATGTCACACAATACCTCATCCGTGAAGGGCTTGATGTTGTACGGAAGGCGACACTGCTGGCTCACGCGAAGATCTCGTCCCTGGTGAAGCCACCCAATGGTGGTATGGTTGTGGAAGAAATTGTACATATACGGAAGATATGCGCATATACATAAATTGCGCATATATGGAAGATATGCGCATATCTTCCGTATATCCCTAACTTTTCTATATGTGTATATCCTCCGTATATGCACGTCGTTTATGTATCTGCATCGTATATATGCAAATTCTATCTACAGAAATTTCTCATATACGGAAATTGTGCATATACAGAAGATAGGTGCATATCTTCCGTATATGCACAATTTTCGTATATGCGAAATTTATGTATATGGAATTTGTGCATATATGATGCAGATACATAAACGGCATGCATATACGGAGGATACGCACATATAGGAAAGTTAGGGATATACGGAAGATATGCGCATATTTTCCATATATGCGCAATTTTCGTATATGCACAATTTCTGTATAAGGAATTTGTACATATCCTCATTCATGTATCTACATCGTATATCCGCAAATTCCATATACAGTGATTTCGCTTATACAGAAATTGTGCATATACGGAAGATATGTGCATATATTGAAATTGCGCATATACGGAAGATATGCGCATATCTTCCGTGTATCCGTAATTTTCCTATATGTGCATATCTTTCGTATATGCATGCCATTTATGTATCTACATTGTTTATTCAGAAATTCCATATACAGAAATTGTGCATATACAGAAATTATGCATATACAGAAGATATGTGCAACGGAATCTGCATATCTTCCGTATATGCACAATTTCTGTATATGGAATTTGCGCATAGACGATGCATATACATAAGTGACGTGCATATACGGAAGATATGCACATATAGGAAAGTTATGAATATACGGAAGATATGTGCATATCTTCCGTATATGTGCATATCTTCCGTATATGCGAAATTTCTGTATATGGAATTTGCGCATATACAATGTAGATACATGAACGAAGATATGCGCAAAGTCCATATACAAAATTTCGCATATACGGAAATTGTGCATATATGGAAGATATGCGGATATACGGAAATTGCGCATATACAGAAGATATGCGATCTGCATCGTATATGCGGAAATTCCATATACAGAAATTGCACATATACGGAAATTGTGCATATACGGAAGATATGCACATATATGGAAATTGCGCATATACGGAAGATATGCGCATATCCTCCGTATATCCCTAAATTTCCTCTATGTGTATATCTTGCGTATATGCATGTTGTTTATGTACCTGCATTGTATATGCGCAAATTCCATATACAGAAATTGCGCATATATGGAAATTGTGCATATACGGAAGATATATGCACACGGAACTTGTATATGCACACATTTTCCGTATATGCACAATTTCTGTATATGCGCAATCTCTGTATATGAAATTTGCGTATATACGATGCAGATACATAAACGACGTGCATATACGGAAGATATTCACATATAGGAAATCTAGGGATATACAGAAGATATGCGCATATCTCCTGTATATGAGCATTTTTCGTATATGCGCATATCTTCCATATATGCACAATTTCCGTATATGCGCAATTTCTGTATGGTCTTTGCGCATATCGTCGTTTATGTATCTACATCGTATATGCGTAAATTCCATATACAGAAATTGTGCATATATGGAAATTTTGCATATACGGAAAATATGCGCATATACGGAAATTGCGCATATACGGAAGATACGCGCATATCTTCCGTATATCCCTAGCTTTCCTATATGTGAATATCTTCGTATATGCACGTTGTTTATGTATCTACATCGTATACGCGCAAATTCCATATACAGAAATTGTGCATATACGAAAGATACATGCATATACGGAAATTGCGCATATACGGAAGATATATATGCGCATATCTTTCATATATCCCTAACTTTCCTATATGTGCATATCTTCTGTATATGCACGTCGTTTAGCTGTCTGCATTGTATATGCACAAATTTCATATACAGAAATTGCGCATATACTTAAATTGTGCATATACGGAAGATATGCGCATATCTTCCGTATATGCACAATCTCCATATATGCACAATTTCTGTATATGGAATTTTCACATATACGATGCAGATACATAAACGACATGCATATACAGAAGATATGCATATATAGGAAAGTTAGGGATATACGGAAAGTATGCATATATCTTCCGTATGCACGTAATTTCTATATATGCGCATATCTTCCGTATATGCACAATTTCCGTATATGCGCAATTTCTGTATATGGAATTTGAAGGCTAAGGCTATGAAGGAGTTAGATATAGAGACATATGCGGTGATGATCAGGGGAGTTGAAGGTGATTCAGTGGGGACGCCTGTTCTAGCCGAGATTTCTAAGGTATTGGCCAAATATGCAGATGTGATGCCTGATGAGCTACAAAAGAATCTTCCACTAAGGCGTGCAGTGGACCATAGCATAGATCTTGAGCTAGAGAAGCAACCTCCAGCTAAAGCACCTTATCAGTTGTCAGGGCCTAAGTTGAGGAGATGAAACGATAGTTAAAGGAGTTAACGGATGCAAGTTTCATCAAACCTTCAAGGTCCCATTATGGAGCTCCGGTATTGTTCTAGCAGAAGAAGGATTCGAATGAGCTACGGATGTGTTGTGATTACCATGCACTGAACAAGCAGACGATATGCAGAATAAGCTCAAGGAAAGTGTTGAGACCAATACTCATGCACAGAATATAGTGAAGCAGATAAAGGAGGGGAAGACACGAAAGTTATTTCTCCAAGATGGATTCTTGTTCTTTGGAAACTGACTCTATGTTCCAAAGTCATGTGGGCTCAAGGGGCACCTTTTGAAGGAGTGCCATGACTCACCGTGGGATAGCCACCTAAGGCTGCATCGTTCTTTGACATTGTTGGAAAGAGGATCATTTTGGGAGAAGATGTGGGAGGATGTAGAGGAGTATGTACATACGTGCATCATTTGTCAGTAGGACAAATCAGATACTCAGAGGCAAGGAGGTTTGTTGTAGCCTTTACCGATTCGTGAGAGACCATGGATGAGTGTCTCGATGGACTTCATTACTCAGTTGCTATAGGTACAGGGGTATAATGGGATAATGATCGTAGTTGATCATTTTTCCATATATGTTGTCTTTGTTCCAACAAAGATGCCGTGTGGAGCTGAGCAGACTGCAGAGTGGTTCTTCAAGAACATAGTGAAGTATTAGGGGATTCCATTAAGCATCGTGTTGGATCGAGATCCGCGATTTACAGAAATATTTTGGACCATATTTTTCAATTTAGTCGGCACAGAGTTGCTGATGAGTTCGAGTTACCATCTGCAAACAGATGGACAGACCAAGAGGATCAACACATTGCTGGAGGATTACTTGAGACATTATGTGACGACTGATTAGAAGAATTGGCCTGAGCTCTTGGATGTGGCTCAGTGGAGGAGGTTTCGGAGGCATTTGAGCATTCTAAATACATCTTTTTACACTTTTGAGCATAGCAGAGAGGCCCAAGCCATTGGAAGCTGGACCAAGGAGACGTAGCCCAGGAGGGATGAACTCCTTTATCATGCTCCTATTGTAATGTTCTTTTTATGATGTTCTATGCATGTTTATGTTGTTGTTCAGTCTCTTAATTATGTTAAATTTCTCATAAAATTAACATAGAAACTCATCATTTCACTTGCAAAAATTCATGAATTCTCAAAAAAAATGAAAGCATTTAGTTTCTAGTCTGAGGAGGATCTTAGCCCAACAATCTAATATTCTAAATTAGGTCACTTGTTTTAGTAAATTACATGAGCTTGTGAATCTATAGAAAAATCTACATGGTATCAAAGCCGAGAAAAATATAATAGAGGAGATTTCGAAGTTTTGAGTTTTGGGTTACATGTGAAGTTTGAATTTTCAATATATACTTTAGGATCGAAAGATGGTGTTCTATGGTTTGTGGCTCGAGTATGCCTTGGATGGAAACTCGAATTATATAGCCTGGAAGGACAGGCTTGAGGTCATGTTGGAAGACAATGGCTTGAAGGAATTCATTGATTAGGACATTCCTAAGCCACCAACATCAGATGCTCATAATCTGGTCGAATGGAAGTAGTGTGTGGCAAGCATGAGGTGCATAATCCTTGACGGAGTTCAAAACCACATTGTCTCGAGTCTCCATGAGAAGGAAAATCCGCATGATATGTGGAAAGCATTGAAGGAAATTTTCTAGAACAACAGTGACCAAAGGAAGTTGGTACTAAAAGATAAACTTTAAAAAATCAAGATGGAGGCACGCGACTCAATTCCAAATTACTTGACCAAGTTCAATCAATGTCATGAAGAAATTGGAAGTGTTGAAATAATTGTTTTCGAAGATAATATGGTGGGTCTTTCTCTTCTTGGACTCCCAAAGAGTTGGCATAGTTATTAGGACTCTGTCAATGGTCAGGAGAAGCTATCATATTGGGAACGACTATGGTCAGATTTGATGTAGGAGGAGATCAGGAGGAACACCAAAGATGGGACCTCTTCCATGGAAGTGGTAGAGGATTTTTCCTTAGCGAGTAAGGCAAAGAAGGCCAAGGGAAATATGTCCCAAGGTGAGGAGGGCAGAAAGAAGATGGACTTAATGAAATTCAAGTGTTTTCACTGTCACGAACACAGGAACTATGCTAAGAACTGCCCACAGAAGAAAGAAAGCAAGAAGGAGCTGACAGTAGCGACAATAGGTGAAGCTCTAGCTTCACAATTCGAACTTGATTTTACTCTCATTTCATGCATGGCTGACACTGCCATGGGAGGCATGTGGTATCTTGAGAACGGTGCATCATTCCATATGATGGGGAATAGAGATCTCTTTAGTGATTTTGAGGAGAAAAATCTCAAGCAGAGCATAGAGTTTGGAAATGACAAGAGGTATAGAGCTACCAGGATCGGTACGGTTACCTTTCAGAGGGATTCTGGATCCCCTCTAAGGATCACAGATGTAATATATGTTCCATGACTAAAGAAGAATCTTGTTTCAGTTACAATATTGGAAAATCGTGGCTATAAAGTGGTTTTTAGTAATGGGAAGGTTTTCCTTATATGCATCATTGTTAGGAATTTACCGGAGAAAGATGCCCCAAAACCATCACTCTTTAATTTGGTAAACTTTGACTCCATCCCGAGTCACTTTTACCTAACAATTGCCACCTTAAACTTGACTTGGGATTCCTTGACTAACTCTAGACAAACCTGCTAAGTGAGATAACCCTGCTCACTCTAGCCCTTACCGCCTCAAAGTTTAATACCCGAGGTATCAGTTACCTGGCATCCCCCCTATAAACTAGGTATAACTGAATTTACTAGTGACTACCGAGGGGTATGCATACCATACCATTTAACCTAGCATCCCCCTTATCACCTAGGTCTAACTGATTTTACCAGTGATTATTGGGGGTTACGCATGCCATACCAGGGCTTACAGCAGTATGCCCATTTACATGTAATAAAAATTGACTCCATAATATTTTGTTTTACCTTGTTGATGTCTTTGTACATATGACATCAATTTCCATATAAAAAGAACGCATCTACCAGATTACATGGGTCACCAACCACTGTAACCGCCAGTTATCTAGGTGTTCTTTTCAAGTACATGGTTCATCAATTAATTAATCCACATGCACATATCCTCTCTCTTTTGCAATATAACACATGAGCATGGTCTCTTACATTGATCACAATACAATTGCATGCATTACATCTATAACCCAGGCCCAAAGCCGTAAGATGAGACTTCAGCTCCATATCGTAGCATATTTGCATAGCAACCAAACCCACCAAACCTTCGATTGAATCCTAACTAGAGTACAATGTGCAAAGATTCTAAGTTTTAAGTTTTCTTTGACACCACCGCTGTGTAGAGCTTACTTTGTTAATTCAAATGTGGCCCTCGTGACCTTTGTTCAAACTATGTGTGCATTTAGAAATATTTTTCCTCTCTTGTTTCTTCGATGTAGCCCTGACCTCACCTTCATTTCACGCCCATCTCCATGGCCACGTCGAGGGTTGCCCTTATCACCTCCTATTGCTTCCACATCAAGTCTTCAACATGCTAAGTCCAGATAGGATGTAAAATGTTCATCGTTTTTCCCAACTATAATAGCTCCAACTCGTTGGAAAGATTCATGGCCAAAACAACTCATAGAGCCGAGTCTCCAAATGAGGAAAGTCTCCATCTCTTTGTTTTGACTGTCGCCATGAAGATTAACATCCTTCATGCTATTCAAACACTTTTCCTCCTCCTCTAGCAACGATTTCTATTCCTTTGATATAGAGGGTCTGCAATAAACATTTTTGCTTCTAGATTTATTGTCCCAAAGGTAACCATACCTAGAAAAATGCTTCCGTCCCACGGGAACCGATCTCGACTTTTGCAACCTATGGAAATCTCGACGCCATTAGCAGAAGACCCTATGGCAATAGGAACCTATTTCAGTTCCTTTAAATAATCACTATGATTTCTTTTCTTATTCTTAAAACAAAGGACCAGATCTACATTCTGTGATATATCTATCTACCAAATTCCTCATACAAAGCTACTACTTGGGTGTTTTCTGAGTCTTTCATTCTCGATCATCAATGCCTTTTCTAGAATTAGTTCTTAGCCCTACCGCTCTTCGAGAATACATTTAGAGGCCATGAAACCACATTTCTGGCATTCATCATGAGAATTCCAGCAGTTTCATCGATGCGACCAATTTCTTTTCTTCATTCATGCTCGGCTCTGTGTGGGTAGGGTGGAAGGGCGATTGGGACCCGAAGAAGATGAGGGATCTATAATAAAATGAGGCACCCTTTTGATATAATCCACATATCCACATTAGATATGACTAGATCTAGCTTCTTTTCATACACAAATATGTTGACAATGAAACTCTACATAGAAGATTCGTTCTTTTCTCATGCATATTTCTCTATCCACCAGCTCTTCGACCAACGCAACGTTGTTACTGTGATCCTTTTACCACCTAAAATGATTTAGTAAATCCCTTCTTGATTCTATATGGAGATCAAATGATCATAGATCTACATCAATATAACAAATCTTGAGAGCTTTATTCATTAGACCATAAATTGTTGGCTACCCTTTCTCTATTTGAAGCCAATTCTTGGCATTGATACCACTTGTTAGGGATTTACCAGAGAAAGATAAATTATTACCAAGATTTACTGATATTTACAGGGAGGAATAATAAAATAATGAGCAACAAGTAATGACATAAACAATACACATAAGATTTAACTGAGAAAACCCTAAATCTGGGGGAAAACCCAATCCAATGAGATCTCATTAGCATTGGGCAAAACCCTGGCCAATCCAACAAAGTGAGCCTTTACTGCTCACCTTCGGGCCTACATTACAATGAAGTATTCCCAGCCCTTTATAGGCTCCACTACATGCAATACCACAGGCAGAAAACCATGGGTGTACAATACCATGTGCCCCAAAACCATCACTCTTTAACTTGGTCAACTTTGAATCCATCTCGAGTCAAGTTTACCTAACAATCACCATAGAATATGTGAAACAAATCGGTGCATGGGTCAAGAACTTATATGTTCTTGAGGTTAAAGATGCATGCAAAGCCTTAAGGAGCAAGGCAAATGTTAGTGAGTGGTGGTTGAGAGGGCGAGAAAGTTGCCTCTCAACATGCAGCCCCAGAAGAAGCCTCAAAAGAAACTTCAGGAAATTGTGGAGTTACCACAATTGGAGGTGCTTAGAGGAGACTAGGAGGAGAGATCCACTCAAGAAGAGAAGAAGAAGTCTCAGACAATTGTGGAGCAGCTATAATTGGAGAAGTTGAGCAGAGACCAAGTGGATGCATCGAGTCATGCAGAGACCTCCAGTAGGGGGAAATTCTGATCCAAGTGGACAGAGGGATCACATGCAGTCATACCTCCAGGTGTTAGGTGGGTTGATGTGAAGTGATAGTCCCAAGGGAGCTGAAATTGGGCGCGGTCCGCTGAGTGGTTTTATCTCATGGATCATACCTTGTATGAGAGCCCAAATTAAATTGTAGCAAGAGGAATTGGTGGGATTGACGAAATAAAAGATCAAAGTGAATGAGGCTATAGCAGTAAAATACTGAAGAAGCGTAAAGACAGGTTGACAATAGTGCAAAAAGGCAGAGTCAACATAAGTGCAGAGTTTTCAGTTGACAAAGGTAATAAGAATCAGAAACTTTGATGACAGATGCATCATTCGGGTTCAGGTTGGATGGTTTTTTGTTTTGTTTCTAGAGTTGTTGGAGAACCAACACTAGACTGAAGTGTTGCATGCAGAACAATCCAAAGGTTCAAGAATGAGATCAAGTTGAATTCCTTTCTTGTTGACAGGGAGTGTTGAAAATAGCAATAAGAAATGATAAAAATAGAATCCAAAAATTCCAGTTTAATTTGTCCTTGAACTAAACAGAGAATTAGTATCGAATAATATTCTCATAGCAACTTGTAATAGTTAACTAGAGTGAGTTGACTTAGTTAACTTAGGAATTTCGAGTTGGAAGTCTTTATGAAGTCATCTATATGTTTTCCCTACATTATAGGGGTCCAGGATGAGTTAATTGTGAGTTGTAATTAGTTAACTCAGTTTACTGAGTTAAGTCCAGTTAAATTAGTTCCAAACTATTTGAGGAACTAATAGTGAGTTAACAGTCAGTTGGTGCACTAATGGATTAACTAGTGCTACTTTAGTTAGCTGAAGATTCCCTCATCAGAAACTCATGCATGTCAATTTTGAGAAAGACCCAGTTGAGACTAGGGTGCAGAGACAATGTACAATTTGTTGTATAATTTTCTAAGTTGTACAGATGGTGCATGCACTAAGGAACTGAACCTTGAAGGGATTGCAGACTTTTGGATGCACTGATTTCCCTTTAAGATGGGCTAATCAGCCATAGGAATTTTCCAAGGAAATAGGGACTCGGAGAGCTATAGAATTGGCTAAGTGTTGGCGAAGAGTTTGCTTGTGAGTTGGAGATTCATTTTACTAAGTGCTGGGATTGTTCTTGTGAGAACAACCATTGTATTATCATCTTGCATTTCTGATTTAATGCAATACAAATAGTGGGGTTTTGAGCTATGGCTTTCCCGTATACTTATTGCATTATGTGCCATTGATATTATTCCTCTTGTCAATTATTTTTTTCATCGATCTTTATGGGCTTCCACTCTAAAGAGTTGAAGTAGATTCTTGTCTCTTGTTTTAGTAGATTAAATGAGCTTGTGAATCTACAGGAAAATCTACATCATTGATGTTGATAGGTTTAGGTGGTGTAGGATTCTAGCCTCTTGGGGAGCAACTTGCTAGTCATCTGGTTGCCATTTCTTAGCCAAGATTGTTTCCCGGATATTCTAGATGGTTCCCTCCCATACTGCTTCCTAAGATTGTTGGCTATTCTAAAAGGTCTTGCAGTTCCTCTCTTTTCATATAGCCCAAAGCGTGGAGCCTAGAGATAGTCCCCAAGCGCGATTAAGACCAGGCTTGAGAAGAGGCATGTCCACCATAGAAGGATGGTTTCTCTAATGCTCTGATGGTCTCTATCCATCCTTCCAAAGAGATCTTCCACTTGGTGCCACTTTTGAACTGCAAAAGGACATGGATTTAACAGGAATTTGAGATCCTCATTATGTTTACCACACATGATACAATAAAAGGGTCCATAGATACCCCTTTTTTGTAGTTGATCCCAGGTGAGGATTCTACCCCTACATACCAACGAGAGAATGTATGCAACTTTCGACCACCACCCACCTTTTCAAAGCTTCTTCCAAATTGGATGGTGATGCCCCTGCTCCCATCTTGCCTTTAAACGGTAAGCCTCTTTGATGGTAAATATTCCCTTTGTAGTATATCCCCATCGAAGAATGTCTGGTCCATTTTGGACTGTAAGCTTCCTAGATTCTAACTCTCTGTCCAGTTTCTTCCATTGATCTGACTCAGGGGGTTGAGGTCAATCCTGGCGTTCCTTCCATTTCCTCCAACCATGATTAGTCAGGGCATCTTTCTAATAATGATCCACCGTGTAGAATTTCCTGCTAGTTATGTACAAAAATAAGTCACTCAAATCTTGTCTCCCAAATATTTTTTTTTTCTAATACTATAAGTCTAACCAGAAAATAATTATTTTCCCATTACTCATTTCCCAAAACACATATTGTTTGATAAAATTGTTATTCAAATTAGTATCAACTTTTTAAATAAAATTTATAAAAAACATTTATAGAGACTATGTTATCTTTTTTTAGTAAATTATCTACATCCACCGGCCTTGCATCTAACTTTACTTATTTAGACCTAGAGTAAGCATGCATCAGTGTTATTGCCCAAAAGTTTCCAAAAGTATAAAAGCATTTATGACCCATTTTAGCATTAAAATAAAATAAGTGAACGACATTCATGATCCTTAGCATCTAACTTTACTAATTTTAATAGTATCATTTGTACATATTCTCGGTAGAACATGGAATACGAAAAGAATCCACAACTATACCCTTCCATTTTATTCCTTTTTAAGTAAATTAGGTTATATATTTTATATAAACTCCAATGTCTTAATTATAATTTTTTAATATGTGAGTTAGTTGTGTTATTTATAATTTAAATTTTGGCCGGTTGTCTTATATTTTATACTATACATTTTGTCTAGTTGGGTTATTTATATTTTATACTTTAATTAGTTGGATTATTTATAATTTATATATTTGCTCGTTGTTATTGTTTATGTATATTTTAAATTTAAATTAAATTATAGAATTTATGAAAGTGAAAGAAGAGACATATTATGAAAGTGAGAGAAGAGGCGTATTGATATTGTTTATATATGTTTTAAATTTAAATTTGATTATTATAGAATTTTTTATTATTATAGAATTTATGCAAGTGAGAGAAGAGACTTATTGAGTAAAAGATATTCTAATATATGTTTTTATATTTTACTTTCTCTTATTATTTTGGGTTTTAATTTTTGTTTATAATAATATGTTTTTTTTAATATTTATTTTTACCCTTACTATAATATATTAGGTTCAATTTTTTGATATTATAATAATATGGTTTTTCCAATATTTACTTTCATCCTTACTATAATATATTGGCTCAAATTTTTTTTCCATCTTACTTTCACTAATTATGATATGATTTATTATATTCACTAATTATGATATAATTTTTTATATTAGGCTTAATTTTTTTCTATCTTAATTTCACTATAAAAGTTATTTGTTTTAACTTTTTCTAAATTTAAAAAAAAATTATAAAATATATGAAGATATAAATAGGGTTGAGAAAATATTGAAAAAAAATATTAATAATGTTTTTTTTTTTTGAATATTCACTTCATCCCTACTCCGAGTCTCATAGTGTAAAGTTTAAAGAATTATAGAATATATAAGAGTGACATATTAGTATGATATGTTTTGCTCAATATTTTTTTTTACCACCATTTTCAATATCATATATTAAAAGATTTGGGTGGAGGAAAATATTGGGCAAAATATAAATGAGAATGCTAGTGGAAATATCGGCTAAAATATGTGGGAGGGGAATATTTGGCATTTTATTTTCAAAATATATTTGAAAGTTATAGTGTGGTTCGGGGAAAATATTTGGTATTTTATTTCCCCATCATCACCCCCAAACATAGTTTTTGCCCAATATTTCCCTCAATCCCTACCCACAAGTACATTTTTTCCAATATTTCTCCAACCCCACTCTAAAATATATTGAGGTGGGAGTTGACATTGGGAGAGATATGAGCAAAACATTCTAGGAGCCAGAGTTAATGTTAGGGGCAATATTGAGCAAAACATTCTATATAATGGTAAGGATAAGAGTAAGGGTGAATGGAAATATTGGTCAAAAACATATTATTATAATTTTTTTTGCTCAATGTCTTTCTTTCCCTCCACCTTCATATTTAATTATGTACTTTATTAATATTTTTACTCAATTTCACT